>JACXGM010041206.1:0-10115 GCA_016801145.1 Umbra pygmaea
GCACTGTGCAAGCGATAATATTGAAATGGAAGGAGTATCAGACCACTGAAAATCTACCAAGACCCGGCCGTCCCTCTAAACTTTCAGCTCATACAAGGAGAAGACTGATCAGAGATGCAGCCAAGAGGCCCATGATCACTCTGGATGAACTGCAGAGATCTACAGCTGAGGTGGGCGAGTCTGTCCATAGGACAACAATAACAATAACTAACATATCTGGCCTTTATGGAAGAGTGGCAAGAAGAAAGCCATTTCTGAAAGATATCCATAAAAAGTGTTTGTTTAAAGTTTGCCACAAGCCACCTGCGAGACACACCAAACATGTGGAAGATGGATGTTTTGGTCAGATGAAACCAAAATCAAACATTTTGGCAACAATGCAAAACGTTATGTTTGGCGTAAAAGCAACACAGCTCATCATCCTGAACACACCATCCCCACTGTCAAACATGGTGGTGGGAGCATCATGGTTTGGGCCTGCTTTTCTTCAACAGGGACAAGGAAGATGGCTAAAATTGATGGGAAGATGGATGGAGCCAAATACAGGACCATTCTGGAAGAAAACTTAATGGAGTCTGTAAAAGACCTGAGACTGGGACAGAGATTTGTCTTCCAACAAGACAATGATCCAAAACAAAGCAAAATCTACAATGGAATGGTTCACAAACATATCCAGGTGTTAGAATGGCCAAGTCAAAGTCCAGACCTGAATTCAATCAAGAATCTGTGGAAAGAACTGAAAACTGCTGTTCACAAACGCTCTCCATTCAACCTCACTGAGATTGAGCTGTTTTGCAAGAAGGAATGGGCAAAAATGTCAGTCTCTTGATGTGCAAAACGGATAGAGACATACCCCAAGCGACTTACAGCTGTAATTGCAGCAAAAGGTGGCGCTACAAAGTATTAACTTAATAATTTTGCACGCCCAATTTTTCAGTTTTTTATTTGTTAAAAAAGTTTGGAATATCCAATACATTTTGTTCCACTTCATGATTGTGTCCCACTTGTTGTTGCTTCTTCACAAAAAATTACAGTTTCATATCTTTATGTTTGAAGCCCGAAATGTGGCAAAAGGTTGAAAAGTTCAAGGGGGCCGAATACTTTCGCAAGGCACTGTATTTGGAACAAAACTAATGATTGTCGTAAGTGGGTGGAGTGAAGTCATTTGACACTAAAGACAATTAGAGACATGTTTGCCAGTATGACCAGTGGCCACATTTACGTATATTTAGTCTGCTAGCCTTCTACAAAATTATTTGTATAATTATTGTTTGTAGTATTCTACAAAACAAATATGTTAAAAACAGGGATTTAGTTCAAATTACAAATGTACTTACCAAAATTTAAGATTGCATGTCTGTTATTCAGTCCAAAGATCTGTCAGTTCCTTGTAAGAAGTTGGGATAGATGGTAGTTTAAACATACTAGATAGATGGGATAGATAATGTCAATGTTTTTTCACATTGACATTATTTTGTAGAACTGTGAGGGAAATAATGAATTTAATCCATTTCGGAATAAGTATGTAACATAACAAAATGTGGAAAAAAAAGCGCTGTGAGTATTTAGATGGACTGTATATAGATAGAGTTCTCTCTGGAACCATCAGAAAGAAGTAGACGTTTAAACAACTTTAGGGATGATTGAAAGCTCCAAACAGTGGTTGCTTAATTAATCAATCAAGAGATACTGTAGACCTGGCAGTCTATACCTGTAATGGGAAATCATCACTACTCAAAGGAAATATACATTTTTTTATATGTTTGCAAATGAACATGAAGATTAAATTTAAATGTTAATTTTTTTTCTTAAATGATGCATGTGGTATTGAACCCAGGCCTCTGGAACAAAATACCAATGTACTAACCACTGTACCACCATACAACAGAGGTAACATGGAAAGCTAAGCATCCTTTAATAGGTCGAGAACTGCTTTACCCTTTGAAGAACCATTGTTTTCATTCAAGAACCTTCTGTGTACCTAAAAGGTTCTTTACCTGTTCATGGTTTCACCTGGAACCCTCAGATCCAATGAAGAACCTTGCTAGAAGTGTAGACACACACGTCTACAAGTCAAGAACTATCAAAGCCCTTTTCCTGCCATACTGTACACAATCAACCAACACCACCCCAAAAAAGAATACCCCGCTAAATAATGTATAAATAAAAAAATGTAATAGCAAATAACACCAACAATTAAGGTCTAAAGGGAATATATGAATTTCAGAAATCGGAATGTAAAACCAGTGACTCTGGCAACTGATCAGACAGACAGATTTTTATATTGTTGAAAAAGCCAATCAGAAAATAGCCAAATATAATATTAAAATAATATATATTTTTAAATTCAACTTTTTTGATTGATCAGTATGTGAAAAAAAACTCTGATTCCAAAGCTACATAATCTGGTTTAGTAGTTATATCTATCATGTTGAGAGAGAGTCTAAGTCCTGATAAGGACAGGTTTATCAAATTGTTTATGACAGAAAAACATTAAAAAAGTAAACAGTATTTGCAACTATCACTTGTAATTTTCACAAGGTGCAGGAGGACCGGTGACCATAGAACCAGGGCTTCGGTAAGATGTCATCTGCACCCAACAGTTCTCTGTGTTCTCTGGGGGCGTGAGAGTGGGATGGAGGTGTCCAAGGTGTGAAAAAAGTAAAAGAATTTCAAGGGGCTGATAAATGAGGCGCTCCCTAACTGCCTATGAAATGTGTTTTAAACTGGCTCCCCATTGGTCACCAGCATAGCCAGCAATCCTTCATGGAGAGTTGGGGGGCCTTCTGCCTATCCTGCAGCCTGCTTTGTTACCAGACCAGCCCCCTACAAAGCCTCCATATCGGTATGTGTGTGCAGGTTGGCTGCTTCTCATAAATTGCTGTGGCACTCACAGTGTTGGCTTTAGGCCAGCCAATTTGAGGAGTTTACACTGGTTTATGGTAAATATCATGATCATGATATTTATGTGTGGTCCCACCCTATATTGTGAACAGGTCACTCTGGTTGACAGGATTTTCCATCTGTAACATGGAGGAGGGTAAATTAAATGAAGTTGTTAAACACAACCCAGTGCGTCCACCCTCTCACCCAAAGTTTCTTTCTGTAGGAGTTAAGGTGTGTGCAGTGAGTGCAGTAAGACTATATACAATGTTATCACGCAATATGTTGAGGCAAACATTGTACATGCACTGCATCACACCTGCAATTCTAGTAAACAGAACAGTGGCAATGCAATGATGTGACCTTTGATACTTGGAGAAGCATCTATTGCTCACTCCTCCATCTTATAGCCCATATTGCCATGGTGGGCGCTCACCAAGCTATTCAGCACTCTTTAACCAGCCAGCCGGACACATACGCCCTGCGGTGATTTCACTGGACCCTCACCTCCTCCTTATTATAGCCCCCCCAGCCTCTCGCTCTTTCCGATGTATTCTACTCATTGTTTTCAGTACATATGGGTCTAGAGAAATAATAAATAAGAAGCGTGTGTGCCGTGCCAACATGATTGATTACGACAGGGAGGCAAGGTCAGGATGGAGGTACAGGCTATGGCTGTCCGAGTCATTGAGTTAACACTGTATCCGTATTGTATGAGTGTCAGCAGCGATCCAGTGATTTATTACTTTAACCACTGCTCAATTCTATTTTTCTCACCAGTGTTTTTTTTTTAACAACACCATATGAGTATAAAATGTGACAATAGAATTTAGGTGTAGTATACAGTATGTGTACACTGAAATTATCCATAGATGTTCTATAACAAGAAAGAAATTGTAAATACAGGATATTGTCTATATATATAGGAGTCAATTATTTCACCCACTTTGTTTTTACAATACATGTAATTATACAATACAGTACGCAAGCAAATGCTAAGTATTGAATAATGTACAGTACTTAGTAAACCCCAGGTAATATACATATTTTTTTCACAAATACCTAGGATTAACAAAGACATCACACTATCCAATAGCATGCCTATTTCATTACAATATCATTCATCAGCCTACCTAAACATCGTTTAATAAAAATCAAAAGCTGTTGCCTTTTCGTAAGTTGCAACCTTTAGTCTGTGGCTGGATGCACAATGCCCCTAAGGACTGCTGGACTGCTCAATGTTTAGTGCATGTCAAGATGCCACCGATCTGGACTATTTCCTCTGGGAAGTGTGTAAGCAAGCGCTATGCTCTGTCAGTTATCCTAAAATGTTTCAAACTGAAGATGGATGGTTACCATGTCTCACTTTGGCCTAACCAGAATCTCACTGCCATGCATGTCCTTTTTCCTTTAACACAGCAACTGAATTACTAGACAACCCTGTTTTAACCCCCAAACAACATTATAAAGTTGTATAAAGATATCATATACAGAGAAGGAAAAGAAAGACAAAAGAAAAGCTAAAGTAACACCAACAACAAAACATCCACACCTGTACTTGTAGGTCGCTGTGGATTAAAGCGTCTGCTAAATTACTAAAATGCAAATTCAGAAGACCACTGCAAGTTTTCCGCACAGGCATCTGCAAGAAGTCATTCAGATATTTCCCACACTGCTCCTCCAACCAGGATGTCATGGATAACAGGGGACGCGCGCTCAACTCGTGACCTCGAGACCTTGTGACCTCAGTTAACAGTGCATGGGTTCGAGCCTCCTGCAGGAGGCAAAAGAGTGTGATGACACTGGGAAACCCTTATCGCTATGTCCGCCTGCTCAACTAGCTGCACACCTCTCTAGTTTGTGGTGGTTAGTGTGATGCTATAAGAGAGCAACATAGACCGCTGGGCCGCCTTGGTTTCCAGACATTCTCCATTTTGTGTTACCTTGATTTAAAGGACAAGATAATTGGGTAGCTTTTACTAACTAGCTGAAACTTGTTGCAACACATCTATAGTGACATATTTGTTTGCTTCGCCATATACTTAGATTCAAAACAATTGAATACCATCGATACACTTGCTATCGGAAAGGCTGCATCGTTTGGAGAAGCTAAATATCACAAAGTGTATGTAAATTCAAATAGCCTCAGGATGACTCAAAGGGCCTGACTCGAGAGGCCCTTGCAAGTCAAGACTTACAGATTGACCTTTCCGTCTGACCTCCTCCGATATATTTCCACAGGCAATTGAGTAATTCTCCAGCCAACATTTAAAGGCTTCCTCTTTGACAGGAAGTTCCCCGTCACTGTGTGGGACCTGGGGCATTGCTCAAAATCACCAAAGGAATAACAGTGAGTGTGCAGAAACTTGGCATAACTGACACCACGTCCCATCACCTCAGATCTCACATAGGGCGCAGTGTCACGATGGTGCGAGACACACACGCACACACAAACACACACCTACGCAGTCTCTCATTGACTGATAACTGCCATCCAGGTACATAATGCATGGCCATACACAACTCACTAAAGTAGAAGTCTCTATGACAAATGTCCCCCCTCCCCTTCCTTTCCCCTTCTTTCCTTACTCTCTAGTTCACCGTGTTTTTATTGGAATGTGTGTGTGTGCTGGTGCGCACTGTGAAACTGATGAATGACCAGCCGTGGCAGATTCATTGTCCGGATCTTGGTGCAGCTGGAGAGGAAACTAATGGCAAGCTGGGACTGTGGAGGTCTCCGAGCTAATACCTGTCTCTTCCATCAGGAGACCTGGGGGCATTTCTTTTCCCACCCAGACAAATAAGAGCCAAACCCCCCCGTAACCCACCCCCGCTTCGGACACCGTTCTTCCCTCCAGCACGACCGGCCCACCACCGCACACACAAGCGTACGCGTACACACGTGCGAGCTGGCAGGGCACCGCTGGCGGCAGATTTCCAGACTGGTTGTCGGTGCTGTAGCATCTGCTGTGTGTGGGTGTGACTATGTGGCACAGGGATCCGGATGCATACTGTACCTCTCCGGGTTTTAGCCCCCTTGATACTCCACCTTAGAGTGACGCCAGTGCTTCGTTCTTACAGAAGTCCAAGAATGCGGCCCGAGATCTGCCTAATGCATCAGTGAGTGTATCATCGTAGGAACTTCCCATGCTTTTCCCTCATTAGGCTAACATACTAATCCAGAGAGCGAAGCTACTGGAAGTCATTAGTCAGTTTGGAGAGTGCATATGTTCCATTGACCTGCACTATGTAAATTCCTGCATTCGATGCTGGAGCTGCATATGGCCAGAGTCCCCCACTGCACTGTAGGCCCGTCTGACATGCTGGCTCATTATACAACAGTCTTCCCAGTCCTCCCTGTTCATTAGTTGTCTGAAGACCTACATTCAAAGTAAGGATGTCCATAGCTGGAATCTGTCCATTTGTCTGTCACTTAGCTTGTTCGCTGTTTGTTGGGATACTCTGTTGGACCATCTGTATGTTATTCATGTCTGTGTCGTCTTTACTGTGGACATTGTGTGTTGTTGTAACTGGAATCATTAAGAACAAGTGTAGATTTATTTTCGTCACCTTTTCTCGCTGCTTGTCAAAAGGAAGAGACCGTCAATGAGTTTACCTCCAGGGCAATAACATGGTACTGTCAGGTCCTCACCATCCCGCTGCTTAATTGTTATTAATCTAGAGCAATTAAAATGTGTTTCTCCATTTTTTTCTTCATGCCTTGACAAGCATGGATATTGTTTACATGCAAAGAGAAACTGTTGAAGAACATTTCCAAGCAATGTCGCTGCCTATGCATTGCTCTAAGCAATTCCGGCACATATCGTGATAAAGCCCATATTTGAATAGCAGCGGATATCAAACACATTCATTAGGTTACATGCTTCACTTGATTAATTATATCTGAAGAAAATTGCAGGCACTTCGGATCTTTGTCTCGTAGTATGCCATGTGCCACGGATCCCTAATTTCCAAAAGAAAGGGGGGGCTGGGGATTTTTTTTTTCTCCCAGACTATCCCGGACAGCCTGCCCCTCTCCCAAAGGAAATGAACGTATTCAAATGTATCTCCATCAATGAGCACAGTAATTATGAATTCAGCACTAATTAGTAGATACACTACTTTCCTTGCATATTTGATTTCCACTGTGAGATGTTAATAAGGGAAGTGCTCATTTTTGTCCTATCTCATAAAAATTCCAGAATGTTGAGGGGGGAGGGGGGCAAGTTGAGATGGAGGTGGGGAGGGAAGGGGGCAGATGGTGAGGAGGAAACTGGGGATGCATTATGAATGCATGGAAGTTGAAAAAATACGTTTGCAGATAATTGGTGCGGTTACTGTTGGGGCTAAAACAACACTGGTTACCTTAGTTAACATTCTACTGGTTAAACAGGCCTTTTAAAAGACACACATATTGTGTCACTTTAGCAGCTCTCTCTGGTGCCCATTCCCCGCATCCTATACAAATAAAACCTTTTCTCCAGAAAAAGGCACATTCAATCACAAACTCTTTTCACTGAGCGTAAACAATCGCACATGAATAATGTATATAATTGAAGATCTAAACCATTCCCTACTTTGACATTTTGAGTAATTCAATCACACTTTATTAAATGTATGGGGTTTGTGTTGGATTTTTACCCCCTCTTTTTCTTCGATGTGGATCCTTTTTAAGACGAAGCATTTTTTTATACTTAACATACATTTATGACATACAATAAAATACGTCCTAATCTAATCGTATCATGTCAACAACAACGTTGACGTCAGGATTGAAAGTTGTCATGTTGCTACTGTCATCCTTACACCAGCTTCTCTACTTTTATCAATAATACCTGCATATTCAGTTTAGTTTGATGGGCACACTATTGTGTTGGATACAGTAGATATACAGTATCTAATGTATCTAATCATTAAATTCCTCTGGAATGGTGGTTTTGAGCCAATTTCATCTAATCCTTGACAGGATTGGGCTTTCTAGTGCCAGCCTGCAAGCCTTTAGAGAATGGTCCCCTTTTCAAGGACCTGCTATCACCATGTGATGTGTGTGCCAACCTTTTGCTGTACCAGGGAGATATGGAGCTCACACAAAGACTTATTCATGCAGGAACACACTTACACACACACATGCAGGAACACACTTACACACCCACACACACACACGCACACGCAGATAAATACACAGGATAGGGTTTGGACAAACATGGGCCGTCACTCTGGGTCTTTGTAAAGATCCCCGCTGCAGTAATGACAGTAGAAGAGCGGCTGAAGAAACTATCTTAATGACTCTTCTCTTACTCTGACCCACACGCCACCACACACAAACAAAGCCCCCCCCACACACACTCTCGCACACACAAACGTGGCCACCTCACACTCTTATTTGACTTTGTGTGTGCATCGCTGGGTTTATTATGACAGGCTGAGCGGCGGGGCGGGAATTAAACTGTTAAGCAGACATCAGATGCAGTCTAATGTTTAATGCAAGAGCCGGGGCATGTGCTGACTGATAATGAATACAAACAGGGCAACGTCTTATTTGTTGAGCTTTTCATTGGGAACGACTGGGGTGCTTGACATCTGCGGCTAATGTACTGTATGGTCTATTGTTATACCCCATCTCATCTCTTTCCCGCGCGCATTCTATCCTTTCACTTCTTTCATTGTGCGGATTCTCAAGGATATGCTGACATTATCGTTAGACACATGCTCGCTTGACTTCAATGTGTCTCGGCATAATGTTGTAATTGTTGGGAATCATGGCCCTATAATGATAATGTGCGGACAGGTTGTTGTGGTAATGGTTGTTAGAAGGTTGCCCTAGTGAGCTGTAATTGGTTCTTTCATACCTCACTTCGTTTAATAGGGTGGGGGCATGACCTCACTAGTAGTAGCAGTAAATATGCCATCTTGAAAGTGTGGGTCATAAAGCCAGCCTTCTTGTCTCTTATTTCTTACAGATGAAGGCTTCTGAAAAGATTGGCAAAATTCACTGTAATGACAATGTCATAGTGATATAATAGCATGTACTAACACTGTTATAAATGGTTAAATATTTCAGTAATATATTTAAATGTTTATCTTAACACTGAATTATGGTTATAAACCTCATAATATCTCACTCTGAAAGTAATGTTTGCATCTTCTGTTAGAAATTCTGAAAATTCCACATCTTTCAAAGAACATTGTTTAAAATTCCAACCCCCACTTTCCAGTTTTCCACTTACTGTATGTAAAGAAATACAATATACTGTATAATACATTATATACGTGCAATTATTTTGTACTGTATTGCCAAGTTAAGTATTAGATATTTCTTGCAATTTTTAAACAATTTCAATAGGTGACATTCATTCTGAGTGTCTGAGTGAGTAAATTTTATTTTTATGTATTTGTTGCATATGCTATAAAAATCTGTGGCTGCAGATCATTCATTTTCAGACATCACTTTCTCCAAGCTAAGAATCCTGAAGGTTGTTTTTCTTTCCATCCGTGCTGCTTAAATCTGCCAATTGACAATTCTGTGTCAATGAGTTAATCTTTGCCAATAGTCGTCCATGACCCTACATATTTGGACCTGTATATACTGTATATACTGTACAGCTCAGAAAAAGTCATGCAAAATCATCAGTGTCTCAGGTTTTACTATTGATAGGTACAGTACGTGTTTGGGTAAAATGAAAATGTTTGTTTTATTTCATAAACTACTGACAAAATTTCTCCCAGTTTCCAAATAAAAATATTTCGCATTTTTTTTGCAGAAAATCACAACTGGTTAAATTACCAAAAAAGATGCAGTGTTGTCAGACCTGGAATTAAGTTCATATTATTTGTGAACAATACAATACTAATATGTTAAGAATAGTTCAGAAATCAACTATTGGTGAAATAATAATTGTACATTAATATTAACTGGCTTTCATGCAACTTTGCATGCACTCCACCCGTCTTTCACTTTGATGTTGGGTGACTTTATGCACATACCTGCAAACTCAGAAGGGCTGAAAAAGGTGACACATTTTATAAAGCCCCCCCCCCCCCCCCCAAGAAGAAAATATAGGGGAAAGACCACATTTTCTTCAGGTAGAAAAAACTAACTCTGACTGTATTATTCAACGTTAAATGGTTCACCAGAGCAGGTGTTTCATCACTCATTGACGTTAAACCAGACACCAATGGGTCTTGTTTCATTAAATTACGTGTTAATTTTTATTTCGCTCATCTCTATGACA
>JACXGM010041207.1:0-10223 GCA_016801145.1 Umbra pygmaea
AATGCAAAATGTTATGTTTGGCATAAAAGCAACACAGCTCATCACCCTGAACACACCATCCCCACTGTCAAACATGGTGGTGGCAGCATCATGGTTTGGGCCTGCTTCTCTTCAGCAGGGACAGGGAAGATGGCTAAAATTGATGGGAAGATGGATGGAGCCAAATACAGGACCATTCTGGAAGAAAACCTGATGGAGTGTGCAAAAGACCTGAGAATGGGATGGAGATTTGTCTTCCAACAAGACAATGATCCAAAACATAAAGCAAAATCTACAATGGAATGGTTCACAAATAAACATATCCAGGTGTTAGAATGGCCAAGTCAAAGTCCAGACCTGAATCCAATCAAGAATCTGTGGAAAGAACTGAAAACTGCTGTTCACAAACGCTGTCCATCCAACCTCACTGAGCTCAAGCTGTTTTGCAAGGAGGAATGGGCAAAAATTTCAGTCTCTCAATGTGAAAAACTGATAGAGACATACCCCAAGCGGCTTACAGCTGTAATTGCAGCAAAAGGTGGTGCTACAAAGTATTAACTTAAGGGGGCTGAATAATTTTGCTCGCCCAATTTTTCAGTTTTTTATTTGTTAAAAAAGTTTGAAATATCCAAAAAATTTCGTTCCACTTCATGATTGTGTCCCACCTGTTGTTGATTCTTCACAAAAAATGACAGTTTCATATCTTTAAGCCTGAAATTTGGCAAAAGGTCGAAAAGTTCAAGGGGGGCGAATAGTTTCGCAAGGCACTGTATATACAATAAAACATGACTAAGCGCTGTTCTTTGAAGAAGAACACACTGGGAATATGACACAAAAATCTATTAGAGCAGTTCAAAATGATGTGATGTTATACCCATAGTCTAAAAGTACAGTATACCACAGCTAATAATCGATTATTATTCAGGATTCAAAGCACCCTGTTAATAATATACATTATGAAAGCATTAAAATCCAAACTCAAAAGATTGTGTAGAGTGTTTTGCAAAAAAATCACACCTTAAGGCAATGGCTTTAAAATTCTCAAGCAAGAATTCATATAAAAAAAACAAATTTTGTAATTTAACTAGTCAACAATTTAACCTTTAAAATAGAACAGAATATAGTTTAATAAAGTTTGAAAAAATTATTGAAACAAAAAAACGGCATGTACAAAATGTATACATTTTCTGAGAATGTAGTATATTGTTCATAGTGTTTGACTTCTAAAAGACTGATAGTTTGTTTGTTGCCTTGGTTCCACAGGTGGTTATGGAGCGAAAGCTGGGGGAGCTGGAGGAAAACTTCCATTTGGTACATAAACCCCTGGAGAATATGGACATTTTAACTAGTGTGCTTATGCTGTCTGCGGATGTGTTTGTGTAATGATGTGTACGACCAGCATTACCCCCCCTACAGTAAATTATTCACTCCACTTCTTTCAGGCTATGGAGGCTTTGGTGGTGGGGGGGGAGCAGGCCTTCCTGGGGGAAAAGGAGGCCCTGGATCTAAGCCTGGATACCCAGTTGGAACCGGTAGAGATTTGAAGAACACTCATTTTAAAAGCACTCTATTAAATTAATTCAAATTTAGACTAATATTCCTTCACTCACTGTTTCTGGCAGGGCTGTTCAACACAGTTCCTACATTGACTACTACCTATTAAAAGCCAAATCTCTGTGCCAGTGTTGTAGTGGTCTAATCGCCAGTCTCTCTGGACCACGTGCCCACATTCTGTCTTTAAAAAAAAAAAAAAAATACGCCCCAAAAGAAATAGCAATAATGGCCACATCTCTAATCTTTCTCAAGTTGAATTACACCAACACTTGTTGTTTATATTTTATGCACATTGTAATAATTGCTTTTGGTCAGTTAGCTTGAAATTAAACAGTTTTTCACTGCTATGGCAGTCATTTTCTTACTTAGCATCAGGGAAGTAATCTTCACCTAAGTGTGTGACGTATGGTTCGCTAAAGTGGAGGGGGTACAGCTGGCACAACTGTCAATCAAACCAAAGCTGCGCAATGACGTCCAATAATGTTGCAGGGCGGGCCCAACATCTAGATACAGCAGAAATGAGAGAATGTACTAACTTAGATACTTCAGAGATTGAACGAGTACCAAGCGGGGACTCATTTAAGCTTAACAGTGCAAATATACACAGGCTTTTGACCCAGGAGTCCTATAATATCGTGATATGCATATTTACATGCAGGTCCTTTATACGAAAATCTGATCACTTCTGTTAAATTTTGAGAAGTTTCTGTCGAGGAGGGGGGGTTGCAGAGCTGCTGACGTGGCAGGGTTAGAGGGGAAAATTGGACAAGAACTATTGGGAAGAGAGAAAATTGGGAAAAATAAAAATACAAAATTTGGGAAGTTTGAGTTCTGGCTCAGTCCTCTGTCTGTGCACTTCTCTGTCTTCCCAGATTCCCTTTCCTGATGTCCTGTCAATAAAACATTAAAATACCCCAAAATATACTTTCAAAATGTCTGACGCACTTGTTTATTGGTGTGCAAAATTGTGTATGCTACACCAGGTGATGTGGGTTGCAGAGTAATAATCCAGTAATCTGTTTGCCACAACCATCCACTGAACTTCTGCAATAACGTTGGGACAAATTTGGCAGCAAATTGTTTTTATTGATAAACAAAACTGGTGGGGCACAAATTCTGTCAGAGGGCAATACCTGGCTTTGCCTCCCAGTAGATCCAGGCCTATGCACTGGGGCTTTTTTGGCCAATAGAAATCCAGCTTGTCAGAATGTGTTTTCTATTTGATCAGAATTTGTCAGGTAAAAACATGTTGTAAAACATTACATTTCTGCTGTTACTGATGATACAGTGAGGGAAATCGTTTTTTGATCCGCTGCTGATTTTGTACGTTTGCCATCTGAAAAACAAATGATAAGTCTATAATTTTAATGGTAGGTGTATTTAAACAGTGAGAGACAGAAATACAAAATAAATCCAGAAAAACGCATTAAAAAAAAAGTTATAAATTGATTTGCATTACAATGAGTGAAAAAAGTATTTCACCCCTTTGCAAAACATGACTTAGTACTTGGTGGCAAAACCTTTCTTGGCAATGACAGAGGTCAGATGTTTCTTGAGGTTGGCCACCAGGTTTGCACACATCTCAAGAGGGGTTTTGTCCCAGTCCTTTTTGCAGATCCTCTCCAAGTCATCAAGGTTTCGAGGCTGACATTTGGCATCTCAAACCTTCAAAATCATGTTTGACGGTGTGGATGGTGTTTTTGGGGTCATAGGCAGCATTCCTCCTCCTCCAAACATGGCGAGTTGAATTGATGCCAAAGAGCTAAATTTTGTCTGACCACAACACTTTCACCCAGTTCTCCCCTGTATCATTCAGATGTTCATTGGCAAACTTCAGATGGGCCTGTACATGGGCTTTCTTGAGCAGGGAGCAGAATTTCAGACTGTGGTTCCAGCTGCCTTGAAATCATTGACAAGATCCCCCTGTGTTGTTCTGGGCTGATTCCTCACCATTCTCATGATCATTGTAACTCCACAAGGTGAGATCTTGCATGGAGCTCCAGACCGAGGGAGATTGACAGTTATTTTGTTATTCTTCCATTTCCAAATTATTGCACCAACTGTTGTCAACTTTTCACCAAGCTGCTTGGCGATGGTTTTGTAGCCCATTCCAGCCTTGTGTAGGTCTACTATCTGGTCCCTGACATACTTGGACAGCTCTTTGGTCTTGGCCATGATGGAGACTTTGGAATCTGATTGATTGCTTGCTTCTGTGGACAGGAATATGATTGATTTCTTGCTTCATGGAGGTGGAAACTCCCTTTAAGTTGTGTTTGAGTGCTCCAGATCTCAGCTTGTTACCTGTAAAAGAGGCACCTGGGAGCCAGAAATTTTGCTGATTGAGAGGGGATCAAATTAAATCAATTAATAACTTGTTTGAAATGCGTTTTTATGGACTTTTTTATTTGCAATTCTGTCTCTCACTGTTCAAATAAACCTACCATTAAAATTATAGACTGATCATTTCTTGTCAGTGGGCAAACATACAAAATCAGCAGGGGATCAAATAATGGTTTCCCTCACTGTATATCATACACATTATCTGATATCACAATGCAAAAAATGCTACATGTAGCCCCTTTAAGATGCTCTCCTTCCCAACCAGGTGTTGGATTGTTAGGTCAAGGTGGTGCATACCCTGGAGCAGGAAGAGCCTACCCTGGAGGTGAGACAGTGTGACAGAGATCTGTGACCCACTAAAGTACCACAATACAGTACTGGTCAAACCACAATTGATGTAGAGCAAACTGTTGCAAATCTAAAGGTGGAATTTAAATAAATTTGTATCTTATTTCAGGATACAATCCTGCTGCAGCCAAAGCTGCTAAATATGGTAAGAAACTTCACAGCAGTAAGTACCGCATGCATAGTGTTGTCAATAGTGAGAATTTGAATATCTTTTTACCCTTTCCTCTAGGACTCCCAGGGGGAGGTGCAGGGGGCGTGTCCGGCACCGGATCAGTAGGAGGAGGTGCAGGGGGCGTGTCTGGCATCGGATCAGTAGGAGGAGGTGCAGGGGGCGTGTCCGGCATCGGATCAGTTGGAGGAGGTGCAGGAGGAGTACCTGGAGGTAAATTTTGACAGTAATGAATTCCTCTGTCTGTCTCCCTAGTCTGTTGTTTTAACTAAGCATGGAGACCTGATACTATAAAAGTATGGATTCTAAAGTTAATACAAAAAGGCACATACTACAGTATACAGACCACTATTTCATTACTATTTATTATATAAAGTAAAACATAAATGGTGTTGATAAAAACTTACTTTTACTATGGGTAATGGATTTTTGTAATTGCAAAGTGAGGAGAAAGATAGTGGTTCCAAAACACATTACATACACTACTGGTCAAAACTTAGAACACCCAGGATTATTCATGTGTTTTGATAGGAATTGATACTTTCATTCACTGATGTAGCATTAAATCGATCAGAGATTATAAAACTTAATTTATTAAAAATGAGCTAAACGTTTCATCATTTGGACACTGAATTAATGGCTACTGACAATTTGACCATTGAATGTGAATAATAAATAGAAGACATTCACTTCCAACTATGATAGACTTTTGCATTGTTAAAGGCTTGGATATACAGTATATTTGATTTAATTTAATGCCACCTTGGTGAATTTGGTGAATAAAAAACATGAAAATCCCTGGGTGTTCTAAAATGTTTGACCAGTAGTGTATATCATTTATATTCACTCAGTCACTAACACATAAACACACACAAACCGACACACAACACAATGCTGGTCAAAGCACTTTGTGACAACTGTTGTTGTAAAAACGGCTTTATAAAATGTATTTCACTGGTTGACAACACATATGTGTAGCTGTCTGTAACTAATCGAAATGGAGATATAGGTTTATTTAGCTTTTAAAATTCTATTTTGCCAATCCTATGCATTTTGCTAGGCTCACTGGCGGCACCTGGTGGCCTTAAGCATGAACGATTGGGTGTTCTCATCCAGCCAGAAGAATTTGAGCATGGTCCAACCTAAGCATGATGAGTTGAAGTCCAGGCCCAGCCCCACAACAGAGGATTTCTTTTTCCTAGACCATTTTGCTGTTTTACTAACCAGGCTATTTTAAACTGGTGTTGACAAGAACACAGTAGTGAGCAGATTGAAATAAACGGAAACATGCCTTGTGTGCGTGTAGTGGTTGAGGGGAAAACAAATTTTCACAACAGATTAACTATGATTTCTGCTAACGTAATCAGCATCCTATATGCTGTTTTAAATGGGCCAACATTTTCGTATTTAACGATAATCACATGGGTCACGCAATACTCACATCTGTCCTTGATTTCTTCATTTTGTCTTATTATTATTGTCATCATCATTATTATAATAGTATGTTAATAAAATCAGTAGTGGACTTATTTAGGGAACCTTGCAAAATTAAAACGATGGACCTTATTTGCTTAATGTTTTAATTGCAGGAATATGGACAAATGATGAAAATAAAATGTAGTCTGACAATTACCATGATTAAGTTGAAATGTAATAATTGTGGCACGTTACTAAGCCAGCATTACTCATACGTTCATTATCAATGGCCCTATTTTGCCCAAAAACTGACAAAAAACACAATTAAAATTGTATCTGCAAAATGGTAGTAGGAATCAGGACTCAGTTGATAGAACATGTAAATACGCAATTTTCTAACCTTACAGTCATGATTAGAGAATATATTTTTGTAATACGTAAGAACACAACATTCTATTTTTCAGGATACAACCCTGCAGCAGCTAAAGCTGCTAAATATGGTAAGTAAATAAATATGGTTTGTAAATAATTAAACAGAGTAAAATTTTAATTGGCCAAACATGACTAAGAAACAATGACTAAGAAACCATGGAGAGGGAAACACATGTCTGAAGAAAATAACTCTCTGTCTGGCCCTTCTAACAAGAAGGGTATACTGTATTTGCAGAGCACAAGTTTGGGGAGTTACTGTAAATGGGGATTCCTGCATATCACGTAACGCTTATAGACACTCGCTATTGGTCTATGGCTACAGAAAGTCATGCTAACCCTAACCTTAACCCTATGATTTTTATATTTGGTTACAGTTAATGTGTTTACTAAGACAGTTTCTATATCATGGATAGGTTGTGAATTTCAAAAAAACATGACATCATTTCTACAAACTGAGCAATGGTAGACTTTAATGGGCTTTACATGATATGCAGGAACCCCCATGTACAGTAATGCCCCCTTACTTTCACACTGCAAATATAACTTATTCCTTCTGACTCCACCAGCAATCGTTTTCAATTCCAAGAAATATTAACATTAGAAAAATTTGTTTTGGGGCCAGAAATGACAGATAACAGACAGGAAGGTCTACAAGGAAATAAATTGCTGCTATTTTGACATTGTGGGTGACACCCCAGGACACCATTGTGAGTGAGACCTAGGTCTCAATGTGTCCCCCGGTTAAATAAAATATGTAAATAAAATTGAAGAGTTGGAGTTAAGGTTGAAGTTTGAATGTCGGGTAAATGCATTATGTCACATGTATTTACTTTTCTTGTGCTCCTCCACCACAGGAGTCCCAGGGGGAGGTGTAGGAGGAGTACCTGGAGCTGGATCATTAGTCGGTGGAGCAGGAGGAGTACCTGGAGCTGGAGGTACAGTGTTTTTTATATTATAGGCAGCACTGTATGTGTCAATATAGTGATTGGACCATAGAAATAGAATGGATAGAAAGGCCATTTAACTGCTTGGCGTGGTCATTAGATTAGTACACAACAAAATGGCAATTGTTGTTAGTTGTCATGGTGACAACTCACAAATCGGTTTAATGCGGAAGTAGGCCGCTAGATCTTTGCAATGGAATGGTACAAATAAAAATGGCTGCCGCTCTGACCATTCTGCTACATTGATTTGAATTGGAATGGCCTTTCTATCCATTCCATTTCTATGGATTGGATGCACTTTGCTACACAGAGGACATTTCAGACTAAGGTAAAGCAGAATTTAGTTTAATGTTTAAATTACATTTCTACATTGCAGGCTATAATCCCGCAGCTGCCAAGGCAGCTAAATATGGTAAGAAGTGTAAATGAAAAAGCCACATCCAAGTTAGTGCATTGGTCAGTTGTTTTTTTAAAATAGTAAGTTGTGTCTGTTATTTCATAGGACTCCAAGGAGGAGGCACAGGAGCTGGAGGTACATTAAATATTATTATATTTATTTTCTTCATTTTTGTGGAAAACCGAAAATATATAATTTAGTATTTATTTGCCTTTATTTTAACAAGTAATTTGATGTTATTAGGAAAAAATCTATTTTGTCCAACAATGTACACAAAATGTCAATTCATATTATCACATATTAAAATCAATAAAAATAGTAGAATAAAATATTCAAATATAGCTGCACCTAAAATAACCAATAAAAAAGCAGGCAACTACAATAACAACCAAACACATTTTGTTGCAATTCAAACCTAAATTGAAGTTACCTAAATTAAACCTACATAAAGCATTCACGGCCAAGATAATTTTGTAGTGTATTCCAATTTTGGAAGGCATATTTAAACACATTAATGTAGATATATTCTTAACACCATCACAATTTTTATTATCTCTGAACAGGCTATGGAACGGGAGCCAGGCCTCCCTTTTATGGTGAGGATAAATTACCAGATCAACCCAAAGCAGACAGGCCTAATGTGTTTACAATCCAGATGACATGCCATCTGATTGAAGAGCTATATTTTTAGGCTTGGCCTGCTCGAACTCACACCTGTCTATTCTATAAGAGAAATTATGATAATTTAACCTAGTATATGGCTGTTACTTTCCCAATAGGCGTTCCAGGGAGTACCGGATTTGGGGGAACAGGAGCTATTCCAGTTGCTGGTGGTAGAGTATCTAATGATTGCACTTCAAACAATACTGTGCATTTATATAAAATATTATTGGCACAAACTAGTGATTTCAGAATTGATGTTGATGTTCATTTATACCTCAACGATATGCAATAATATTTGCCCTTTGCTAACATCGATCTCTTCAGCTACTCTATTGCTGTGTTATTAGGCTATCACTGTCAGGAGTGATGCTGTTAATTTTAGTTTTTGGATATCTTTCTTTTTTAGGATACAATCCGGCTGCTGCCAAAGCTGCTAAATATGGTAAGAACAATCATTCACATCAACATGTCTCTTTCAGTGTAGGCACATTGTAACTGTCGAGGGCAATAAAATGCTGGGAAAAGTTCCTTTAATGAATAATAAGTCTTCAGCAGTTGGTTGGTTAAATTTGAATCCACACCCAAGGCAATCTTGGCTGTGGGGACAAGTTTTACAACAGGTCGGTCTCGTTAGCTGGTTGCTCTATAGTATTTGGTGACCACATCCTCAAGCATCATACAGATAAGACATTCTGGCACAAAATATGTACATACAGTGTTCTATTTAATTAGTTATGTCCCCCAAACTTTGTTACACTGGTTCTTAAGGACATGCTAATATGGATTTTAAATTTTTTATTTTTTATTTAACCTTTATTTAACCAGGTAAGTTGACTAAGAACAGTTTCTTATTTACAGCAACGACCTGGGAGCAATTAGGGTGAAGTGTCTTGTCCAAGGACACAACGACATTTGGCTCAGTCGGGAATCGAACTTGCAACCTTCTGACTTCAAGTCTGACTCCCTATCCACTGAGCCATCTGCATTTTACAGTTATGTTGATCATGGTTTACATGTATTTTACAATAATTATCTAAAAATTAAACTGACATTTTTGTATTTTATGGCTCTATATGTGTAACGTAGCAGTTGTTGTAGTTGTAGAAACTGGAGGCAGAATGCAGGAGAACTCTCTGTTGTCATGGTTTTATTTTAAGATTAAATGTTTACAAACATAGAGTAGCATCTAAAGGGTACTGACAGACAGGTGAACGGAGCTGCACAACAGATATGTGTATAGTCTACTCTACTGATTACGTGGTATAGGCGCAATTGACTAACACATAATGTACGTCTGGCTCTACATTCAAACTTAACACGGTTAGTGGTGAAGAAAAAATTGTAACAAAGATATCCAAGTCCAACAGCACTACTCTTCCACTCTACAGAGACAAATCCACAATAACATGCAACTGAGATGGGGCAGAGGAAGAACATTTATTCAAAAACTGATATGACAAGGGACAGCTGGTCACAATTAGTGAATACAAGAACTAAGACGAGTGCAATGTAATATGAGAATGTTGTCCAAGCCTGGCCACCAGGTGGAGCCAACCCACCCATGGCTCAGGTCTCATCCAGGATATCACAATATGACATCATGCATGAAAATCATTTTCTCAAAAGGTTGGGTTCGACTTATTTATCTTGTAGCCAAGAGACTTCTGAATCCAAAACTATAAGGTACTTCACTGTAGGACAAAGTGTGATCCTTGTAGAGGCCAAGATGTTAATATAGTGCAAGGTGGATTTCAATCCCGTTAGACCTTGAAGGGTTCATTTTATTTGAATGATTTTCCATATGCACTCTTGACAACGAGTAGGCTAAATGATCTTGAAACAAACATTAGTGATTAAATTCTGAGAAGTCAAACAAAGAAACGAAACATTTATTTTCTGTAGGCTACACAGGCAATTGTGTGGTGGGGTGATTTAATGAAATAACATTTCCTATTTTGTCACGCATCACTATATTATGCAG
>JACXGM010041208.1:0-10115 GCA_016801145.1 Umbra pygmaea
TGTGTGTGTTTATCCTGAGGGGAATGCTTTGTTGAAGGCCTCTTGGGAATGATCTCTTGGGAATGATCTCTTGGGACTGAGTGCTGTTGCATGGTAATTAATTTGCTCACAGCAGTATACAGTCAGTCTGTCATCCTCTGGCTCTAATATTGTATATTTGACCTTTGACCTTTCCCTCTTCTCTTTTTTCTCCATCTCTCTTCTTCTGTCTCTGATGTTCTCTGTGATTCTCTGTAGGTATGGTCCGGGCCTCCAACATCTTTCCTATCCTGAGTGCTATCCTGCTGTTGATGGGAGGTGTTTGTATCGCACTTAGTCGCTTCTATAAACACAAGAGGAACATCGTATTGGGAGCGGGAATTCTCTTTGTGGCTGCAGGTAATTTAGTTAACCTGTGACATGTGTGTGTAAATGTTTAGGTGTCTTGGATGATTTAGCGATTTCTGTGTGTCTGTTTCAGTCTCCTGGCGTGTTTACATACACTAAGCTTATGTTCTGTTGATGTAAATGGATATAATTTGTGTGTGTGTGTGTGTGTGTGTGTGTGTGTGTGTGTTGTTAAACAGGTCCCAACTAGGAAAAATGTGATTATCACTTAGGTTAACAGAAACCTACAATTGGGCATAGTGTTAGAAGTGTGGTCACTTTTTGGTTTAGCCATTCATGTTATTGTTTAGGGTTTGGTAGGGCAAGGTTAAGTTTAGGCAAGGTCAGGTTTTTTAGGTACATTTTAGGCTTATGTTAAGGTTAAGTTTGGAGCTAGGGATTTCTGAGTCAGGGGTAGGTCGCAAATGTTCACAGGTAAAGAAAAACAAAAGTTTGTGTGTGTATCTGCCCGGCGTCCTGCGTGTGTTATTTGCTATAACCTCAACTGTCTGCTCTTCTCCAGGTCTTAGCAACATCATCGGCGTGATCGTGTACATCTCCGCAGCACTGGGTGACATCTCCCCTAAGAAAGACGAGGACAAAAAGTGGCAGTACAGCTACGGCTGGTCCTTCTACTTCGGAGGACTGTCCTTCATCATGGCTGAGATGGTGGGCGTCCTGGCTGTCAACATCTACATCGAGAAAAACAAGGAGCTGCGCTGCCGCTCGCGCACTGACATCTTTAAGGGCACCACCCATGCCATGCTCCGCCTGCCCAGCTACCGATTCCGTCGTCGCTCCCGGTCCTCATCCCGCTCCACCGATCCCTCGCGCTCCCGAGACCCTTCGCCGGTCGGAGGTGGTGTGGGGAAGAACTTCGGCCTCCCCCCATCAGCCCTGCTCTCCCAGGGGCCTGTGTCTGTTTCCACGCTGCCCAACCCTCACTCCCGCTCCCACACCGCCCTGGCAGGGGGGGACATCTCCCTCTACACGCTGTCCCGTGACCCCAAGCTGGCCGGCGGCCTCCCCCCTATGTACGGCACCGTGGACCGTGCCACACTCTACCAGCTCCACAACTGCTTCCCCAAGGACGGAGGAGGAGGGGGAGTGATGATGAGTGGCACCCTGCCCTCGCTGAAGTCCCACAACCCCTCCTTGTCCCAGAATTCCTCCAACTCCAATGCACCAATGGGCAACTCTGTGGGCTCAGGGCCCCCGCCGTTCTCCTCGTCCACGGTGGAGAGAGAACGAGGGATGGGAACACTTGACAGGCTTAAAGGAGACAGAGAGAGCAACTCCAACACACTTAACAGGAAAACAACCCCCGTGTAGAATGAACGGGACAGAGGGAGAGAGGGTGAGGGAGAGATGGGGCAGTGCTGGATCTCTTCCGTCTTTTTCACTGTTCTAAATGGTCTACAGTATCTCACTGAGAGACGAGTAGTAACAGGAAGTGATAATAACAACAACAATGGAACTATTTTACTATTTTAACACGCTAGAAATGATTTATTTTGTTAATGATCCAACGCAATTAACCTTGGGCTACTATTCAAAACAATCCAGTTGTGCAATATTACTGCTGATTTAACACCATAATATTTAACGTAAAATTGTTGTTGTAATTATTATTAGCGTGATTACAAGCTAGCGCTCTTTGCAATGTTCTAGTTTTGGAATGATGAGATGAGTTGTGCGATTTTCACTTTGGATCCTGACGACGTTTACTGTGAATTTCTTAAACACAGACATGCTGGTACACTCAGTGGGCTGCGTAACAGTGTCATTGGTGTCAAGCATGAGTGTATACAAAGTATGAGAGAATGAAAGTGTGTATCAATTCATATGATTTCATTATTATAAAATAATATATAATATTATTTTTATCATTTGAATTATTATTATTATTACAACTTGTTCTTGGTAGAGATCTGTTAAATTATTTTTATGTCCATTTTGATTTTCTACCCCATGGTTCTAACACACAGATGAGTTGTGTGTATACTGTAGTAAATTGTCTTCCAATATTGTAACTGAATGATACAATAACTGACTGAGCAACTTCAGTTTTATTCAGAGTCTGCTTTCTATTGGCCTATGTTAGTCTGACTTCCACTCTAATCAATGTTAGCAGTAGTTGTAGCTGTAGTCATGTTGAAAATGTTTGTTTTCTGGGCATTAACATAGACCTCTGTCTGCAGAGGAGAGAAGAGAACTGTTATATTTGTACAGACAAAACAGGTGATAGATTTCACCTGAGAAAAAAAACTGAACTTGTTATTTTTTAGAAAAAGAGACCAAAAGTGATTATTTAGAACAGACAAACTTATCCATCAATCATTCAAATGACATTGGCAAAAAATCCGTGTAGAGAAAGAGGTGAGTGTTGGGGCTAAAATACACTAAAGAAAAAACTTTTGAAATAAAACATGTACATTGTATTTTATGCATACCTATATTTGCAAACTCTATAGATACTTTCTTTGGGACCACTGGTTTGGAAACAGGGTGTGTATTTTGAGAAGGGAAGGGTAATGTGTTTTCTATCCACCCTTTGTGTACAGGCTCCCTCCCACATCTCATGGGGGCACTGTCAATCACTGTCATGACCTGTCTCTCTCTCCACCCTGACCTGTCTCTCTCCACCCTGTCCTGTCTCTCTCTACACCATGTCCTGTCTTTCTCCACCCTGACCTGTCTATCACTCCACCGTGACTTGTCTCTCTCCACCCTGTCTCGTCTCTCTCCACCCTGTTCTGTCTTTCTACACCCTGACCTGTCTCTCTCTCCAACCTGACCTGTCTCTCTCTACACCCTGACCTGTCTCTCTCTCCACCCTGTCCTGTCTCTCCCCACACTGTCTTGTCTCTCTACATCCTGTTGTTTCTCTCTCTCTACACCCCTGTCCTGTCCCTTTACATAATGTTATGTCTCTTTCTCTTCACACTGACTTGTCTTTCTCTCCTCCCAGTCCTGTCTTCCTACATCTTGTTCTGTCTCTCTCTCCACCCTAACCTGTCTCTCTCTCCAATGACACGTTTTTCACCACGCCCTGCCCTATCCTCGCTTGGCCCCACCCTGCGCCGCCTGCTTTTGGAAATCACCATGGAGACTATGCTTCAAACCCTTCCCCCAAAGAAAAAACTCACTGTGCTTCCTGTGTGACCCTTGAACTTTATGACCCTTTCTGTTTATGTTGATGAGAATGTATACATGTGTAAACAGTCTTATAATCCCATTTACTGTCTCAAGAATCCGCAGAACTGGGCTGGACACTATCAGAGACCCTGGTACACTACAGACTGGAGAAAGAACATGAATGATGCTTCCAGATTCTATTGAATTTTAGTTTCCTCTTCTTGTTTTTTTCTTCTTTTTTAAAAACAAAACAAAAGAATAATGTGACAAAACTGCACACAGATAGCATTTATGTGGGCAATATGAATAGTTATGTAGTTGAGAATAGATATATCTAGAGAAAATGATTATGGTTTATCTAAATGTGTGATAAACTCAAACACTGTATTGCACGAAGTTTATAAAAAAATATTTACAGACTTATTTACAGACTGATGTCTTTCTTCTATGACACTCAGACTATGTGAGCGAAACAAAGGATGGAAATAACAGAGATGAATAAAGAGACAGAATAAAACATTCATTCTCGTTAAAAAAATGACAGGACCAACAGAACTTCCAGCTACTTTGAGGTAGGCCTGCACTCTAGTCTGAGGTTGTCTTACACTTGACAAAACTAGAAGTCAGCATTGCTCATATTGCTCTCGTCAGAGTCTATTGAGAACTATTAAACGGCTATATATATGGCCTAGACACTGTGTCATGTGTCAGCACTGGCTTTAGTTTCCACTCACTGTGAGCAGTAGAAGGCCTTATGTGTGTGTTTGTGCTTGTGTGTGAGTGTGCTTGTGCACTCGGGTGTGAGTGTTTAAGTGTCTCTTGGCCCCTGTAGATCTCTTTGGACATTTTGGCTAAAGGAGAAGAGAGAGAGAGAGCGGACAAGGACGTAAGTTTTTGGACCAGTCTGATTTAGTATACCACCTCTCACCTCTGGTCCAATGGGGTACGTGCAAGTGGGGGGTATGGGGGTAGTGTGGGTTTATACATAGTTTACATTCATGGATAAAGTTTCTGAACCACTACAGCAAAACGGGAATGAGCTGGGATGTACAGGACTAATTTTAGAAAGTTGGAGAGTTCGGGTGTTGATAAGTATTCTGGAAAGGCAAATATGGGGGGGGCATTTAGATTAAAGGGTAATATGCACTTGTGGATGACACGTTAGCAACAGTGTTCATGTGTAAAATCCATTTATTTCATAAGCAAACCCAGTGAGGCAGATTTACAGTATAAGACCATTCAGGACCATATCTGAGTAGAGAACTGAAAGGTCAAATTATGACAAATAAATCACATTATGAATAAAGGGTTAAACTGCTAAAAACCAAATCTGCTAAGCTTGAACGAACAGTGTGCTGGTATATAAAATATAAACAGTTTTATATACAGAGGTGTGCTTGTAAAATGATCCTATACAAAACACTATCACATATAAACCTGTATCTTTCATACATAGCCTATACATTTATATTCACATGCATTCATTACGTACAAACAGCATTCACCCAAAACATTGACAACATAGACAATAAATATTTAGTATTGATTAGATACATAGATCTTACATCGTTTTCTAGGTAAGTGAGAGGCATCAGTTACTCATACATTTTTGAAGGGATACTTCCAGATTTCAAACATTTTTCTACTTACTAAGAGTTAGAGATGGTACCATTTTGATGTCTCTGATTTCAGTTGGAAAATAATTGGCGTTAGTATATTATCAGTCATTTAGAAAATAGTATCTGTCCCATGTAAGTCTGTCTTATTATGGCATCCTGCTGGCTACGTTGGAGTAGTTCGATCTGTTTCCCTGCTTTGTATTAGGAGCTGGCCACTGTACCATGGAAATATATTGTAGCTACAAAGCACACAATACTTGCAGTCTAAGGTCTGAAATGTACACATGGAATCAATGAGTTTGTCTTACCCGAAATATAAAAAATATCCTAAATTTCAAAATTCTCACAGTCTCCCTTTAATGTTTATTGTGTTGGAAGAAAGGCAATGGGTTTTATGTAGCAGAAACTATAAAGTACATCATTCCTTAGCAGAGGTAGTGACCTTTATGTTGCCATGGTACCTTGTGGACTTTACCCAACCCAGAGGCCCTAGATAGAAGCCACACACTCCCACCGCCTGAGGTGAATTAATTGGAACGGTAACACTATGAATAAGTAATGTGACTTTGTACATAGTAAGCAAGATAGTACAAACCAACTGTTGTGTCTTAATTTAAGTTAGGTTAAGAAGGATTGTGTTTAAAGGGATAGTTCACTTAAAGTACATTATTTACTTTTTGCTTTCTTTACACTATGGACTTGTTAGAACAGCAGCAATTCATGTCTTGGTTGTCATTAACTACAGAGCTACTCTATGCTAATGACTGTGGTCTTTATTAATATAGTGTTTGTTATAAAACTAGTTTGGAGATATCTGCAATTTCTTTGGCTAAACTTGACTTCCAAGCCTATGACAATTCCCTGATATCCACACTTAGAATGTTGCCTAATCACTCAAGTATTACTACACCAAATCTGAGGAGCTTGCAAAGAAAATATATTAATGTATTTAAATGTCTCCAGAAAAACAACTGAAAGAAACATGAGTTAGCTACTCAGTTGTTTCTCTACCAATTGTACAGCTGTTAGCTTGTACTGACTGCATTTAAGCCAAACAGTACAGTAGGCTGTATAAGCAGTTGTCTGATGTTGACAGGGTTGAGTCTGTATCAAAACAACTGTTAGAAATCATAAACAAACTTGTAAACATGTGCCATTTTATTCAAGTAAAAATGTTTTACATAAGTTTTCAGACCTTGTAATAAATTATGTAAATGATTAGCTTAATAGGAACTACTTGTTTTATGTGGCGTACTAACATGGCAACATTAGAAGGAGTGGTGGGGGGTACGTTAATGTTAGATGATAACCGCATGCCTCACGGCCATTTTTTCTTGCTTAAAAGACCTATTTAAAAGTAAAATGTCACATATACTGTTGGCAACTGTTATAAGAGCATTAATACACACCAGCCTGTACATGGCCGTGGAAGTACTGCACACCGCTGAAGTGTGCGACTATTCCCTGGCAACACAGTCTGTCATGTCTGTCTGTCATGCTTAGTTATTTGGTGGGTCATTAGAAAAGAGTTTACGTTGATCGAAATACAATAGGATCAGGAGAATAGTAGACCTTCAGGCAGGCATTTACAATTATATTTATAGTAGTAGTAATCACCGTGTAAACCTACAAGTCACTCAGTTATGCTGGAATTAATTTAAAACCACTAGAGCGGTGTGTATTTCTGCACACTATCTTCTAATTCTGTGATTGCATATATCTCATGGGGAGATTTTTATACAATTCCCAAGATGGGTTTGTTCGTCCAATGATTTCACACTGGCAGAAAAATAATAATTATTTAAGTTTGTCTGTCAGTCTTTAAATAGGTCTGTCCGTCGGTCCGTTTATTTTGTCCATGGCAACAAGTAACAGTTTCGTTATCAACAACCAACAATATAAAACAGGGGGCGTCAGTGTCTGCTGGTTTTAATTGTTTCAAATAATCACCATACTATTCCTGGAAAACAAGGTGTGCTGATTCTAACCAATCAGAGATAACTGATCACGTTACCTAGCACCTGAGGCCAGCTGACGGTGTAGTAGTGGACTGAGGTTAGATTACTCTCCTGATGGTTCAAAGACATTGCATTGGGGCAATGTCCACTGGGCCCTCCATCTGTTAGGTGGTGGTGGTGGTGGTGCTGCGTTGGGGCAGACATTTCTCCCAGGGGCTGTATGGGAGGGACAGGACCAGAAAGAGGACCCCCCCCAAAATTAGGAGTGCCCCAGAGAAGCCCACACAGGCCACCGACCAGGAGAGCTCATGGTGGAGCGGGATGGAGTGATCAGATGACAACAAGGCCATCACGGACTGGTGGAACACCATGATGGACACCAGGACCAGCAGGCCTGTGGGGCAGAGGACACACAAGAGTTAGGAGTAGGTATGGGTGAGTGAAGGCGGCATGGGCGAGAGTAAAACAGGGAGACATAAAGACAGAGACAGATTGTCTTGACAGTAAAAGCAAGGTGAATGTTGAACGTATGCAATATAAATGTGTGTATATGATTAGGTTGAATTATCACGTTACTCCTCCACACACTTGGAGGTCACACTGTGAGGAGGTCAAGCCTTGAGGTCAAACCGTGTGGTCAGACTGAGGAGGTCAAAATGTGAGGAAGTCAAACATTGAGGTTAGACTGTGAGGAGGTCAAGGTGTGAGGAGGTCAAAGTGTAAGGAGGTCAAAGTGTGAGGTCAAACCGTGAAGTCAGACTTTGAGGAGGTCAAACTGTGAGGAAGTCAAACATTGAGGTCAGACTGTGAGGAGGTCAAAGTGTGAGGAGGACACACCGTGAGGTCACACCGTGAGGTCAGACTTTGAGGACGTCAAACTGTGAGGAAGTCAAACATTTAGGTGAGACTGTGAGGAGGTCAAAGTGTGAGGAGGTCAAACCGTGAGCTAAACTGTGAGGAGGTCAAACACTGAGGTTGTCTAATTCTTTAATCTGTCAGGAGGTCTAACTGAAAGTCTAACAGAGGATTGTATTAGGGAGTGAAACAGATAGGTGGTCATACTGTGAGGAGATGTAGTTACTGCGTTCACCTCACCTGATAGGATGAAGCAGAAGGAGGCTGGCTTCAGAAAGAAGGGAACACCTTTACTGAGAGACATGATGATGCAGATGGTCCCCATCACCATCATGGACAGAGCCATCATAGCCAGGACAGCCGCGGTGATGTTCAGGTCTGGGGGGACACAGAATACAGGGGCCATGGAGGGAGGGAGATGCTCTAGTCACTACTGTTGGTCTCAGTAATAGAGAGACGGGGAGAGAAGGAGGAGGAGAAGCTTGAGAAGATCACTTACTCTTGTGCGTCGTCTTCTTGAATATGACTGCATTGTTTCCATTTGTGAAGAATTTAAAGTACGTGCAGTTGGATTCTGAGGGAAGAAACAAAGATCACACAAACACAGAGTGCATATTAGTGGTTGTCAGTATGGTGTTTCCCAATGCCTCCATTCCCTCTGCCCTCCCAGGTATAATGTCCTATTTGTAACAGCTGTCTTTGAAGCTACATCACGCACAATTCACATCTAATCAACATACAACATCAATCCATAGCATAGATCTATGATGTATTAGTGTTATCTTTATAAGAGAGCCAGAAATCTTGCTGATTGAGAGAGGATGAAATAGTTATTTCAATCATTGTAATGCAATTCAATTAATTAACTTGTTATAAATGTGTTTTTAGGACTTTTTGTTGTTATTCTGTCTCTCAGTGTTCGTAGAGCTATCTGTCCACCTTTGTCAGAGATTATGGTAATACATCATAGATCTACCTGCTGATCTCTTTCTGACGTTATGATAATATATCATAGATCTGTGTCAGAGGTTATTATAATACATCATAGATCTACCTGCTGATCTCTTATAGACGTTATGATAATACATCATAGATCTATGTCAGAGGTTATTATAATACATTATAGATCTATGTGTCCATCTCTGTCAGAGGTTATAATAATACATCATACTGTTTATCACAAGTCCATCTTTGTCAGACATTATGATAATACATAATAGATCTACCTGCTGATCTCTTTCAGACGTTATAATAATACATCAGAGATCTACGTGTCCATATCTGTCAGAGGTTATAATAATACATAATAGATCTATGTGTCCATCTCTGTCATAGGTTATGATAATACATCATAGATCTACATGTCCATCTCTGTCAGAGGTTATAATAATACATCATAGATCTATGTGTCTATCTCTGTCAGAGGTTATGATAATACATCATAGATCTACATGTCCATCTCTGTCAGAGGTTATAATAATACATAATAGATTTATGTGTCCATCTCTGTCATAGGTTATGATAATACATCATAGATCTATGTGTCTATCTCTGTCAGAGGTTATAATAATACATAATAGATCTATGTGTCCATCTCTGTCATAGGTTATAATAATACATCATAGATCTATATGTCCATCTCTTTCAAAGGTAATGATAATACATCATAGATCTACGTGTCCAACTCTGTCAGATGTTATGATAATACATCATGAATATACAGCTCTGTTAGAGGTTTTGATATAATGTCATAAAGCTACCTGTCCATCTCTGTCAATGAATGAGATAATACATCTTAGTTCTGAGTGATGCATAATTGTTTTCTCTAGAAATTACAGATAGTAATTTAGAATGACAGTGATTGTTTGCCAAACTAGGGGAGGGGGTCACGCCTCAGACAATCACAGAGTGAGAGGTTTATTGGGGCTATACTGCGGCAATGGGCTGCACAAAAAATAAGTCTTAAAGGAAAGAAAGGAACAAATAAATATGCTGTTTGATCATACACTGTAAATCCAAAAGTAAAGAAAGTGAGCGGAGCTCAGGAAGCCTGGTTGCCTGAGTTTTAGGGCCCTATTTTTACAATCAAAGTGCATGGCAGGAATGGCATGGCGCAAGTGCGCTTTGGGCTTGTCCAAATCCACTTTTGCTATTTTGATGGCGGATGAAAGGCTCCATG
>JACXGM010041209.1:0-10115 GCA_016801145.1 Umbra pygmaea
AGTCAGTTTATGCAGAGTCAGTTTATGCAGAGTCAGTTTATGCAGAGTCAGTTTATGCAGAGTCAGTTTATGCAGAGTCAGTTTATGCAGAGTCAGTTTATGCAGAGTCAGTTTATGCAGAGTCAGTTTATGCAGAGTCAGTTTATGCAGTGTGGACCCTTGTTTTTCAAGACCTCTTCAACCTGCCCTGACATGCTGTTAATTAACTTCTGGGCCACGTCCTGACTGATGGCAGCCCATTTTTGCATTATCAATGCCAGGAGTTTGTCAGAAGTTGTGGGTTTTTGGATGGCCCAAATAATCAGAATGGTGATTCATCAGAGAAAATTACTTTACCCTAGTCCTCATTAGTACAATCCCAGTACCTTTTGCATAATATCAGTCTGTCCCTGACGTTTTTCCTGAAGAGAAGTGGCCTCTTTGCTGCCCTTCTTGACACCAGGCCTTTGTCCAAAAATCTTCGCCTCACACCTGCCTGCTGCCATTCTTGAGCTCTGCCCTGGTGGTGCCCCTATCCCACAGCTGAATCTACTTTAGGAGACATCCTGGCATTTGCTGGACTTTCTTGGGTACCCTGATGCCTTCTTCACAACAATTGAACCTCTCTCCTTGATTTTCTCGATGATCCCATAAATGGTTGATTTAGGTGCAATCTTACTAGAAGCAATATCCTTGCCTATGAAGCCCTTTTTGTGCAAAGCAATGATGATGGCATGTGTTTCCTTGCAGGTTACCATGTTTGACAGTTAAAGAACAATGATTTCAAGCACCATCCTTCTTATAAAGCTTCCAGTCTGTTATTCTAACTCAATCAGCATGACAGAGTGATCTCCAGCCTTGTCCTCATAAACACTCTCACCAGTGTTAACAAGACAATCACTGACATGCAGCTGGTCCTTTTGTGGCAGGGCTGAAATACAGTGGAAATGTTATTTTGGGATTAAGTTAATTATCATTCCAAAGAGAAACAATTCATCTGATCACTCTGCATCATGTATTTTCTATCATAATAAATATATTTGATTCAAATTAAATCTCAATTAAATACAATACTATTACTGAATTGGAAATTATACAAATAATGTTGGACAATGTTACATTTCTGTTGGCTTGCTGTATTCCAGGGCTGGAATTCTCTTATCGTGTGAACATTAAAACTAGTTAGAACAAACAGAAGAAGACTTGCAGGAAGCAATGAAGATTTTAAAATGTAACCATAAATGTGGTGCTCGAAGAAAAACAGTTAAAACAATGAACAGAAGAAAGAGGTACTGTAAGATGGCCAAAACAAGAACTCTGCAGCCCGCATGGTCACCTCGACTTGTCATGGAGAACATATGACCCCTGTCGTCCACAACCTTCACTGGCTCCCAATCAAATACAGGATTGATTTTTAAATATTACTCATTATCTATGAAGCATTTAATAACCTCGCCTCCTCCTACTTCTCTGACCTCGTTCGACACACCCCTTCCAGATTGTCACGGTATTCCATTGCGTAGTGGAGGAAACGTGCAATAATCAAATAAGGTTTATTCCTCACGAAAAACAAAGACTGCCACGAGGGGCGAAAGTATATCTAAACCAGTAAGCCACTGAATACATAGGCACACGGAACAGAGCACACGCAACAGGGTACATTGAACGACAAGAGACAAGACCAAACACTAAACCTAAATACACTTACTAAAGAAGACAATGTACAACACCTGGACATGGAAATTAACTAAACCGTGATCTATTGGGTAACTAAAACATGTGACAAGACAAGGGAGTGAGTGGCGGGAACCTAAACCCAAAACAAAGCACACCGGGAGACATCTCAATACAAAACAAGGCAAGGCACAAAAGGGACACTAGGGGGAACCCTTACATCACACACTGGGAAGCAACTAAAAGGGAACATGAGAACTGAACATAGAAACATAACCACCGTGCATGCACTGAAGACTAAAATAAAAGCAGACATACACAGGAGACCTAACTGAACCAAAACAAGGAAGTCCATATAACAGCCCAACGAGGGCTGGACGTTACACAGATACCTCAGGCCTGCAGACGCAGTCACTCTAAAAACCACCAGGACCAAGCTGCGTTCACGGGGTGATAGAGCCTTCACTGCTGCGTTCATGGGGTAATAGAGCCTTCACTGCTGTGTCCATGGGATGATAGAGCCTTCAATACTGTGTCAATGGGGTGATAGAGCCTTCACAGCTGCGTCCATAAGGTCATAGAGCCTTTCCAGCTGCGGTCATGGGTTGATAGAGCCTTCACAGCTGCGGTCATGGGGTGATAGAGCCTTCACTGCTGCGGTCATGGGGTGATAGAGCCTTCACAGCTGTGGTCATGGGGTGATAGAGCCTTCACTGCTGTGGTCATGGGGTGATAGAGCCTTCACAGCTGCGGTCATGGGGTGATAGAGCCTTCACTGCTGCGGTCATGGGGTGATAGAGCCTTCACAGCTGTGGTCATGGGGTGATAGAGCCTTCACTGCTGTGTCCATGGGGTGATAGAGCCTTCACAGCTGCAGTAATGGGGTGATAGAGCCTTCACAGCTGCAGTAATGGGGTGCCTTCAAAGGCTTGCCTTCAGCACCTAGCTTCTTTCCCCTCCTCTTGGTCCTGAATGTACAGGCTATTAGTCTCAATTAATCTCATTATATTGTTTGTGTTATTATTATTATTATTTCTCTAGGTTTTTGTATTTCCACTATTGTTGATTTCCTCTGTGAAGCACTTTGAGTACTTAGAAAAGCTTTCAACAAGTTAAAACTTTTATTATTATTATTATTATTATTAAACAATTTTCCTGATCCTGCTTAGTGCTCCAACATCCTGGAATGTAGTGTGGTGACAAAGTACTGTCTGTTGTGGTGACAAAGTACTGTCTGTTGTGGGGACAAAGTGCTGTCTGTTGTGGGGACAAAGTACTGTCTGTTGTGGGGACATACATTGGTGCTTGAAAGTTTATGAACCCTTTAGTATTTTCTCTATTATTATATATTAAATAATATGACTTAAAACATCATGTAATTTTCACCCAAGTCCTAAATGTAGATTAAGTCAACCCAATTGAACAAACAAGTCAAAAGTATTATTCTTGGTCATTTATTGAGGACAATGATCTATTATTGCATATCTGTGAGTAGCAAAGGTATTTGAACCTTTAGGATGAAGGTAAAATTAGTCAGGTGTTCTCAATCAATGGGATGACAATCAGTCAAACTAGTATCTATCAAAGTCTGATCTTCACAACACGTTTGTGGAAGTGTACTGTACCATGGCACGAACAAAGGAGATTTCTGACCATCTCAGAAAAAGATGGGAAAAGGTTACAAAACCATCTCTAAAGATTTTGGACTCCACCAATCCACAGTCAGACCGATTGTGTACAAATGGAGGACAATGAAGACAGAGTTACCCTCCCCAGGAGTGGTCGACCAACAAAGATCACTCCAAGAGCCAGTCGTGTACTAGTCTGTGAGGTCACAATGGAACCCAGGGTAACTTCTAAGCAACTAAAGGTGTCTCATAAACACTGCATTCAAGCGTACAGAACCTTATTCCATTTGTTAAACATGGTGGAGGTAGTATCATGGTTTGGGCCTGTTGTCTTTTGCATCTGGGCCACTACGGCTTGCCATCATTGGAACAATGAATTTAGAATTTTATCAGCGAATTCTAAAGTAAAATGTCAGGACATCTGCCCGTGAACTGAATCTCAAGAGAACATGTGACATGCAGCAAGACAATGACATTAAGCACACAAGTCATTCTAACAGAAAATGGTTAAAGCAGAATAAATTTTATGTTTTGGAATGGCCAAGTCAAAGTCCTGACCTTAATCCGATTTAAATGTTTTGGAAGCAGTTAATGTGAGGAAACCCACCAACATCCAGCTGTTCTGTAGGGAGGAATGGGACTGATCAACAGTTACCGGAAATGTTTAGCTGCAGTTATTGCTGCACAATGGGGTCACACCTGGTACTGAGAGCAAAGGTTCACATACATTAGTCACTCACAGATATGTGAAAGTCTGATGATGTTGTAGGTCATATGCATTTATGTAGAATTAAAGAAAATTCTAATGGGTTCACAAACTTACAAGCACCTGCGCCCCTGCCTGTACTTTAACGCATAACTATAATAACTATATTAACTAATCCTAATATCATGCCTAAATGAACCCTTTACCTTTGAGATAAACAGGTTAAACATCACTGGCTATCAGAGTTTAGTTTTCTGTGACTAACTGATAATCTCTAAACCTAATCATGCACGTGAATGTGTTCAACTCCTGCTTCAAGACATGGAGGTGAATTGAAACGTCTAATACTGAAATACAATTTGCAATACCTGTTTGTGTCTGCGTGTGTGTGTCTGCAGGCATTTGAGTGTCTGTCTGTGTGTCTGCGTCTGCGTGTGTGTGTCCTTTTTCTATCTATGTGTAATAGGTGTGATGTAAGGAGAAGAACTGGAGAACAAATAAACACTTCAATATTATATTCCCAGCGATGAAGACTAGGACACTTCACACACACACACACACACACACACAAACACACACACCTCAGACAAAATGAATAGCACTCTAAGGGCAAAATAGCATGAAAAGTGTTTGACATTCAGCCGGGTCAGTATCGTAGCTGCGGGCTGTTTCACTCATGGTAGGAAATGTTCTAGTGTTGTTGGCCAAAGCGAATGCTTTGTGTCTGTTTGTGTTTGTGAGTCTGTTTTTGGGTGGCCAATGGAAGGCCAGCACGAGCAGATGATACAGGAAGTGATTTGTCGACCAACAGTAAAGCACATTGCATAAATTGTGCCCACTTTAACAACATTCTCATTCTTGATAGGTAACAGATAGCATAACCACATTCTCAGAAACATTAACAGGTACTATATGTTTTAATTTTCCACAAGCACCCTATATTCCACCACTGGTTTGGCTCTAAAGATAAGTAGGGGTGCTCCTGGAAGAGGTGTTTGAGGGCCAGTAGGGGGCATACACATCTCTGCATGCCTGGCTGATATCTCTGCATAGATTTTAGCACACCACCTCAAGCTCAACCCTGACAAGATTGAGCTACTCTTCTTCTTCACAATTGATAACTGCACAGTTTCACCATCCCAATGTGCAAATAACCTTGTAGTAAATGTAGCAGAAGAATTAGAAGTATCCACGTCTTGTCATCACTCAAATTTTTGTACTCGTCATTGCAACTCACTCCTGGTAGGATTCCCGGCGTGTGCCACCAAACCACTACAACTCATGCAGAATGCAGCGCACCGCCTAGTGTTCAAACTTCTCAAGTTCTCCCACATCAACCAACTTCTACACACCCTACACTGGCTCTCAGTTGAATCTCGTATCTGCTACAAGGTGATGGACCTCCTCCCCCCAACTTCAGGCAATGCTCAAAACCTACATCCCTACACAGGCTCTCCGTTCTGCCACTTCTGGGCTCCTGACCGTCCCACGCCTTTGCAAAGTCAGCTCCCAATCCAAGCAGTCAAAACTCTTCTCCATCCTGGCTCCTCAATGGTGGAACCAGCTTCCACTGGAGGCTAGAACAGCAGTCTCTCTACCAATCTTTAAGAAACATCTGAAAACCTTCCACGTTTCATACCAAGTGCTGTGCAATACTGCCACTCACAGGAGATTTTTATTCTCACAGTTCATGAGCCAGGCTGCACTGTCAGTTGTTAGCTTCTAGAGGGACCTACAGGCCTACGGGCACTCCTGTTGAGTTTACCGTTTTAGCAAGTACAGTAAATACAGTTTATTACAATCACTTTACATCTAATTTCAGAACCTAGATGTCATTTTTCAAAACTGTAGACACAAAACCCAAAACGGTGATCGTTTCGAACACAGACTGTCCAATGTTCTAAACATTGCATTGTGCATCCATGGCTTCAGAAAACTTGCATTTGAAGAATTGGTTGTTCAAATCACAAATTTATCATGAAATACCATAGAAACGTTAAATTAGACCAAGCCCCACACAAAATACTAATAGTTTCACTGTGTAGTTGTTCATACAGTCACTAAATATTGTATTACAAAATAACAGATAAATGTTTCATGGACATTAAAAAGGACTAGTAGTGAGAATACTATATTTCAGAGTGAATTACAGTAAACAAAACACAAAAAGGCAAGATAAAATATAACACAACATAGTAGTGAAATAATTAAATTAATTGAATCAGTGATTGGCAAAAGTCTGTTTTGAAAAAAAGACCATTCCAAATAAAATGTAATTCATTTTATAAAGCAGGCATCTTACATCAGCAGGCTTTAAAAATAGCTTTGACATTTACCGGGCTAAAACTATGACATTTAGTTATTATTTGTATAATATAATTAACTTTTAATCCAGCTATTTCTGGCTTGTGTGTGGGATATAGAAAGTAAAAAGTGAAGTGGTACCATGCAGTACCTTGTTCATAAATCAACACAAACACTATTTGAAAGTGATGTTAACGGTCAAACGTTAGGGCTTCAAGACTGGATCTTGTGTGTGTGTGTGTGTGTGTGTGTGTGTGGGTGTGTGTCGGTGTGTGTGTGTGTTCCACCCAGTAGGGGGGGCTATTCCAGTGTGTGTGGGTGAAATTCTGTTGTAGCTAGGGAGTGTAGCTGCATTAACAACAGACAGGTCTGTCTTAATGGCTCAGTGTGTAAAAGCATTCCAGAAGATTCTGGGATGCTCCTGAATAGCTAGGGAGCATTCCATTCCACAGATACAGCCTACAGCAGAGACTCCTGGCTGGTCTAAAGATGTAGCACTCAAAGACCAACTGACACACACATATATCCACACACACAATAGTGGATATGATAATGAATAGCACATCCGCTATTAACCCTTTACAACTCTAACTGACTCCACATCGCTATTAACCCTTTAAAACTCTGACTATTAATCAACTATTGACCCTTTACAACTCTAACTGACTCCACATCGCTATTAACCCTTTAAAACTCTGACTATTAATCAGTTATTGACCCTTCACTACGATAACTGACTCCACATCAGCTATTAACCCTTTACTACGATAACTGACTCCACATCAGCTATTAACCCTTTACAACTCTAACTGACTCCACATCGCTATTAACCCTTTTCAACTCTAACTGACTATTAATCAGCTATTAATACTTTGCAACTCTAACTGACTATTAATCAGCTATTAACCCTTTACAACTCTAACTGACTATTAATCAGCTATTAACCCTTTACTACGATAACTGACTCCACATCAGCTATTAACCCTTTACTACGATAACTGACTCCACATCGCTATTAACCCTTTTCAACTCTAACTGACTATTAATCGGCTATTAACCCTTTACAACTCTAACTGACTCTACATCAGCTATTAACCCTTTACAACTCTAACTGACTCTACATCAGCTATTAACCCTTTTCAACTCTAACTGACTATTAATCAGCTATTAACCCTTTACAACTGTAACTGACTCTACGTCAGCTATTAACCCTTTACTATGATAACTGACTCCACATCAGCTATTAACCCTTTAAAACTCTAACTGACTATTAATCAGCTATTAACCGTATACAACTCTAACTGACTCCACATCAGCTATTAACCCTTTACTACGATAACTGACTCCACATCAGCTATTAACCCTTTAAAACTCTAACTGACTATTAATCAGCTATTAACCGTATATAACTCTAACTGACTCCACATCAGCTATTAACCCTTTACTACGATAACTGACTCCACATCGCTATTAACCCTTTTCAACTCTAACTGACTATTAATCAGCTATTAACCGTATACAACTCTAACTGACTCCACATCAGCTATTAACCGTATACAACTCTAACTGACTCCACATCAGCTATTAACCCTTTTCAACTCTAACTGACTATTAATCAGCTATTAACCGTATACAACTCTAACAGACTCCACATCAGCTATTAACCCTTTAAAACTCTAACTGACTATTAATCAGCTATTAACCCTTTACAACTCTAACTGACTCAACATCAGCTATTAACCCTTTACAACTCTAACTGACTATTAATCAGCTATTAACCCTTTACAACTCTAACTGACTCCACATCAGCTATTAACCCTTTACAACTCTAACTGACTATTAATCAGCTATTAACCCTTTACAACTCTAACTGACTCCACATCAGCTATTAACCCTTTACTACGATAACTGACTCTACATCAGCTATTAACCCTTTAAAACTCTAACTGACTCCACATCAGCTTTGCAGCCTTTTCAACTCTTTGCCAAAATATCAGCCATGTGATTTGTGGATTCTGCCAATCACTGATGAAATCAGATTGATCCCTCCCTAATCAGCGTGAAGTATTTCAAATTATTCCCGTTTTTCAGATGAGTTCTAGGATGGCTGAAAGGAAGTGGAGGAAACACACACAGAGAGTAGGTTATTGTGAAACTTTATTAATAATGCATTTCAGGGGTTTACAGCAGATATTCAATGATCAAAATTGTTCCTCCGACCAAGACTAACATATATATATGGTCTTACATATACATATACACATACATATACATATACACATACATAAACATATACATATACACATACAGTATATATATGGTCTTACATGTAGACATATATATAGTCTTACGTATATATATACATATATATATGGTCTTACATATACATATACACATGCATATACATATACATATATATATGTTCTTACATATACATTTACATATACATATGGTCTTACATACACATATATATATAGTCTTACATATACATATATATACATATATATATGGTCTTACATATACATATACACATACAGTATATATATGGTCTTACATGTAGACATATATATAGTCTTACGTATACATATACATATATATATGGTCTTACATATACATATACACCAGCCGCGGTCGGTGGATCTTAATTGGGGAGGACGGGCTCGTATTACGCTCGGGACCGGAGTGAATGGAATGTTGCGCGAAACAAAAAAACACTGGGTTTGGTGCGTTGCGCACCATTCCATTCACTCCGGTTCCGAGTGTAATACGAGCCCGTCCTCCCCAATTAAGATCCACCGACCGCGGCTGATATACACATACATATACACATATATATGGTCTTACATATACATATACACATACATATACATATACATATACACATATATATGTTCTTACATACACATATACACATGTATATGGTCTTACATATAACTTAGAATAATAATAATACATAGAAAAACATCATGCATGTTGATGTTTTAATTTACCCATCCAATCAGCTGATACAGCTCACTATAATCAAATGTTAATCAATCAGGTCAATCAATCAGTATTTTCCAAAATATTGAGCTGACCGAAGAGTTACCTCTATCTTAGAACTTAGACATATTACATGTATTACTATTGAAGTGATAGTCTATGTGTGTTTAGTCTCTCATCACTGCAGGTTTCTCTATCTTAGAACTTAGACATATTACATGTATTACTACTGAAGTGACAGTCTGTGTGTTTAGTCTCTCATCATTGCAGTTTCCTCTGGTTTAGAACTTAGACATATTACATGTATTACTACTGAAGTGACAGTCTATGTGTGTTTAGTCTCTCATCACTACAGTTTCCTCTGGTTTAGAACTTAGACATATTACATGTATTACTACTGAAGTGACAGTCTATGTGTGTTTAGTCTCTCATCACTGCAGTTTCCTCTGGCTTAGAACTTAGACATATTACATGTATTACTACTGAAATGATAGTCTATGTGTGTTTAGTCTCTCATCACTACAGTTTCCTCTGGTTTAGAACTTAGACATATTACATGTATTACTACTGAAGTGACAGTCTGTGTGTTTAGTCTCTCATCATTGCAGTTTCCTCTGGTTTAGAACTTAGACATATTACATGTATTACTACTGAAATGATAGTCTATGTGTGTTTAGTCTCTCATCACTGCAGTTTCCTCTGGTTTAGAACTTAGACATATTACATGTATTACTACTGAAGTGACAGTCTGTGTGTTTAGTCTCTCATCACTGCAGTTTCCTCTGGTTTAGAACTTAGACATATTACATGTATTACTACTGAAGTGACAGTCTGTGTGTTTA
>JACXGM010041210.1:0-10114 GCA_016801145.1 Umbra pygmaea
TCCATCCATCCATCTTCAACCGCTTATCCGAGATCGGGTCGCGGGGGCAGCAGCTCCAGCAGGGGACCCCAAACGTCCTTTTCCCGAGCAACATTAACCAGCTCCGACTGGGGGATCCCGAGGCGTTCCCAGGCCAGGTTGGAGATATAATCTCGCCACCTAGTCCTGGGTCTTCCCCGAGGCCTCCTCCCAGCTGGACGTGCCTTAAACACCTCCCTAGGGAGGCGCCCAGGGGGCATCCTTACCAGATGCCCAAACCACCTCAACTGGCTCCTTTCGATGCAAAGGAGCAGCGGCTCTACTTTGAGATCCTCACGGATGACTGAGCTTCTCACCCTATCTCTAAGGGAGATGCCCGCCATCCTCCTGAGGAAACCCATTTCGGCCGCTTGTACCCTGGATCTCGGTCATGACCCAGCCTTCATGACCATAGGTGAGGGTAGGAACAAAAACTGCCCGGTAGATTGAGAGCTTTGCCTTCTGGCTCAGCTCTCTTTTCGTCACAATGGTGCAATTCAACGAGTGTAATACCGCCCCCGCTGCGCCGATTCTCCGACCAATCTCCCGTTCCATTGTTCCCTCACTTGCGAACAAGACCCCAAGGTATTTGAACTCCTTCACTTGGGGTAAGGACTCTTAAATGACAGGAAATTTTTATTTATTGTCAATATAAAATTGCAAAGCAGTAAAAATCAAACAAACATACACACAACACCTATGGCAGGTTGTGGGAGACAATGTGAGAGTGAAACAAAGTGAATGTATCAAAGGCTAGATGTGCATAGAAATGCTGACGGTTCAATATTAGCACCATTCATCAGCCAAATGCTGGTAAAATATGTAGGTGGCTGGTAGATTTTCTTCACTCACCAGCCTAGAAAACTAAAGTAATCTATTGAGTTGCTGTTAAAATTTAAACATTTACTAGCCGTTTGGCTGGTGAATGAAAATGTTAATTTTGAACCCTGGATGCAGATATGCCCCACCTGGACATCCAGTGGCCACGTCTGGGAAATTCAGATTCAAATGCTTTTCATGTAGATCCTACATAAGTGACTACAAGAAGCAAAGATCAAGGTTTTAGTTTTAATCTACACATAGGCGTATATTTTGCTGGCCAGTGCATGTCAGAGGTATTGGGTCCTCAGCGATTCCCACCATCTGTTCTTTTTCTGAAATACAAAGCAACACATTGAAGCATTTTGCTTATGTCGAATTAATATATATATATGTGTTAAACTTTTATTTTTACTGGTATACGACTTTTTATTATTATATTATATAATATCATATAATACTTATTATATATAAGCGAAAGTAGCAATTCCATAGAAGTGCTGCATTTAGACTATTAGCGTTAGTACAACTTCTGCAGAAGAGACAGTAAGGAAAGTAAACTGCATGACATGTCTCTCTTATTAGAAACATAGTGGTAGCAGCAACATTATATAATATCACTCAAATACATAGCTACAAATCGTAGTTATGGCACATTAGTAGAACATGCGTGCCAATGTTTAAACTATTAAATGTTACTGCGTTACACGTTTGATGTACAGTAGCGAACAATAATATAAAACATAAGAATGTATTCGGCTACAGAGTTTGAGGTCTAAAAAGACTATCTTACCTGATATTGTGAGTGCATTTTCTATCTCACGCCAGAGTTGTTTTTTACCTTGTCTGTTTACTTCTATCGGAGCGTTTGGTCTGTACATTGTACAGTAGTAGTTTACTGCTCTGGTCACTTCCATCTTTCTTTGAGCACTGATTCGCTAGCAAAATCCTAAAAACGACGAAGAAGAAGCTAGCTGTACAGCCAATCAGAGTGGTCCCTGTCACCACCCCCACGGACATGTTGAATCGGTGTCGGGCACCAGAAAAAAAGGCCAACGGAGACCAACGCACCACGATGGTGAGGGACACACCGAACAGGCTAGAGCGAATGTCAGTCACCATTGGCCCAACTAGTCCAAACGCCCAACTATCGCCTTGGTGTGTCCGAGTAGGGCTGAACGATGTTGTGTTTTAGCATTGACATCGCGATGTGCGCATGTGCGATAGTCAAATCGCCAGAACATGCGATGTGAAGAAGGGTAGCACCCAATGACAGTATAGGTAGCACCACAGTTTACAGAAGTTTGTTGTATGGTTTGTTGCTGGGATGACATTCACGCTCCGCATGCCTGCAGTGATTGGTTCGCTGTGATTGGTTGTTGTGCCGCTGCTCACAGCCAACATTCTCTGTCACTGGCAGACCTGTACTAGCGAAAGATGAGCAACGAAGAGGATACGCATTACGCAGGTAAAAAAGGATGGTTTTGTACCAAAAATAAGGTCAAAATCTTTGGGACTATTTCGGCTACAAAAAATAGGATGTTGACAAAAAACAGGTACTTTGTCAGGAGTGTTAAAGTTGTGGCAACAAAACAAGGAAAAACAACCCATTTGTCTGATCACTTAAAACGGCACCACAAACCTCTTTACGACGAGTACAAAATCTAATCTCAGATGTCAATCAAAACAAAACACTATTTGCGATGCCTTTGCCAGTGTGATACGTTACCAGAACAGCTGTCAACGACAGAAAGAAATAACAAACGCAATAACGTTTCATATCGTAAAGATATGTTGCAATTACACGCCGTCACATTTGCTTATCCATGATTATAATGATGACCAACACTGTTTTACTTTGGCACTTTGGCAAAAAACTGTTGATTTCAAAACAAAAGATTGTGAACCAAAATGCTTATAAGTTCTATTATAAAAAATATATTTTCAGTTATATTTTTATAAACCAATCGGGGGTTGGAGTAAAGCTGCTGTTTTATAAAAAAATGTGTACTACTTTACTGTTTACAGAGATTGAAGCTTGTTTATTAGTGAAATTATTAGTATCATGGAATGGTAATTATTGACTGTAGCCTACATTGATGGCTTGCAATATCGCAATATATATCGTTGGGAAACAAAATATCGCAATGTAATTTATTTCCAATATCGTGCAGCCCTATGTCCGAGGCTTAAAAGAGAGCAAACTGACACAGATGACACAGGAGGGCTCCTTCGATCACTGCAGGCCGTGGGGGGGGGGCAGGGCGTCAGTATTGTTAAAAGCAAGAGACCTGCAAAAAAAGCTGTGCTAAAAACCATTCAGGACCACAAGGGAAATAAGTTACAGGTTAGCAGGCGATTAACGTTCAATGAATGCTAGTCACACATAAGTAAAATCGGTTTGCTACCCAGAAAAGGACCATTTGAAATTTACTGGATGAAAATAATGTTCCAGGCCACTACGTTCGGCTTGGAGCTGATCGATATCTGGCAGATACTAATGGGAACCCTAGAATAGCTAATACCGAAACTCACTGGCAAATTGCAAACTGGCTTAATCATGGATCGGTTGAACCACACAGAAACTGATGAGGAAGTCATTGCACGCCTTAAAACCTGCTTAATAACATTAAGTAGTCCGTCAACTGCGGCATAGGACAAACTATCAGAGGTCAAGCAAGGCGAAGAATCTTTTGAAGAATTTGCATGGTCAACATGGAGACATTTCCAAGAATATAGTGGTTTAGCAAACCCCACTCGTGATTCTGCAACCTTTTTTGAAATGCTGTAAACCAATGGGTCTCTGAAGATCAAACTTTAAGCTAATTTGCAGCAGGATTCATTGGTTACAGAAATACCTAGGATTGTTCTGGGTGATAAAAATCTCTGGGTTCACTACAGTAGCCCATCATAAAAATGTATCATGAACATTGATTTCTCAGAGAAAACAACAATTCCCATAAAGCAGTGCTGAAGGAGACCAGACCTGGCTGCCGACCATGACAGGTCCCACGAATGTGGGAGTACAGAAGGGTCTGCACATGGGTGCCAGGTGCTAAAGGGGGGAACGCTCCCCAACCTGGAATAAAGCAACACATGTAACATTTCCACATCACAATGAATTGTCTTATTTTCTCACCTGTAGCCACCAGAGTCTCCACAGTTATCTATGAAAACAGGCGGAGCTATTGAAAGAAAAAAAAAGGAGAATATTACCTAATTTGGAGAATTACAATTGGGTCCTGCTCTCTCTTAAAATGTATTAACCATGATGGGTTTTCGGGTCGAGTCGGACTGATCAACCGTCTCAATTCGAACACTTACACAAAATGAAAAATTCAGATTGGAGAATTTCGTTTTTGAGACGAGAAAATTGTTGGGATGTTGTCCAATCATCTCTTAACATAAATGGAAATTAGGACTTGTTCACTGAATGTTGTCCTGTTTATTTTTCTATCCTGTTCTGTCACATGTATTTCACATTGTTTAATGAGAGGAGCTGAGGTGTGTTGCCCTTTCGAAGTCCGATGGTGTAGCTGCGCGTAGGGTGAAATGGCCCACACCAGATTTGGCAATTGGCCATCGTGGACACCTAGCCAGTAACGGGGGGCCACACACACAAGAGATGCTGCCTGGGAAATTGAGGATTCACTCATCTCCCAGCAAAGCATAGTCAAGGGATGGTTTGTCCCATACAATCAAAATGGATATTATTCCCAGCATCCATTCACATATATCTAAGATTTCTGGTTAAAATTCTGGATTACCCAGACACACTCATTTAACAATCCCTATTCCATTATTATTAATGGCATTACTCAAAGGTGTTACAACACAACACTTCTGATTGTTGCCACCAACATGCTGCAAACATGTTGCTCGACACAATAGAACACATCATGACTGATTCCATCTTGGCAGAACACAGGGCGGGTATGTACTGTTTTGGGTTGTGTGACTCTAAACCACACACTGGATACACACAAAGATGATCCATGCTACAGGTACATTCAACCTCATTACATGCGGATACCACAGACCAACACAGTGACAAAAACCATATCTTGTTACTAACAGGGGTTAAATAGAAACATTAACAAGACCCCACTACATAAATGCATATTTAGTTATGGTCCATGTATCATACAACCCCTTGAATGTCCTGTTAGCATTCAAGGCTCATTACAGCAGTGATGACAGAACAAACTACAGGCTTAGAGACAAGCACAGAGGACCTGATTTCAGATCACCACAACAGACTAGCTGTCCGAGCCACCCACTCACAAGTTGTGGCTTATATTAAGATTGTACTGGTCTCTTTCGGATTCCAGATTATAAGGACAGACTAGCTGTCTGAGCCACTCACTCACAAGGCGTGGCCCAAATTCAGGGGTTACTGGCCTCTTAGGGGCTGACAATTCTTTTTATAGCAATTATGGGGCTGACAATTCTTTTTATAGCAATTATCAATTAACTCACATTTATGTTGCACGGCTCAGACTGACTATCCGAGGGGCTACATGTTCCCAGCCTCTGACGCATGTAAGTGACATCATCATATCAGGCAGGTCAGATGCGGGAAACCATGTTTAAATTTAGCAAAATAGTTGTTAGTCTGACACGCACAACAAAACAACATTTTTGGATTGTAGAATGTATGCACAGGGTGTATTTACAGATGCTTGAATGATTTTATTGCTTCTGTTGAATCTAGACTCATGGTTCCAGGTTGTCAATATACAGAATTGACCATGAAGAACGGACCAGCGCGAAGTTGCCCCCCCCCCACATGCTCAAAATTCTCTCAAAATAGGCTCAATCATTTGTGCCTCGTTAGTGCTGGTTTGTGCAGTTGACATTTTCGTTTGTGCTACTATAGTTTTTTAGATATTAAATATTATTTTATAGGTCACTCTGAGGTCACTCAGACCCCCCACATGTTCTAAATTCACTCCAAATAGGCTCAATTGTTTGTGCTTTGTTAGTGCAGGTTTGTGCAGTTAATTTTTGCTTCTGTTTCTTCCTGCATTGCCATAATTATCCTTCATTGTGTGCGACTGTCTAGTTAAGTTTGTGCAACTATTGATCCTTGCCTAATCTAACCCAGTATATATACACCTGTCTTTGTCCTGTTAGTTTGTGGAGACCTCCTATAGTAGGCCACATGATGTCCAATAGCATCCTTGGTTAAGCCTCCTTGGAAAGCAATGGCTGCCCTTAAAGTAAATGTCTCTTCTTGGAGCAGCAAACGGGAGGGAAATTCACACAATGCACATTCTTTCTGGCAGGGATTCCTTTGTGGTGGAGTTACTGTGGAATTGCTTCCAAGGTCAGTGTCAATCCACAGCAGTTCTCCCACACTAACTGTGAGAAACCTTCCCTACACAGAGCACTTTTCCTGAGGTAGAATCTGTCTTGAATGCAGAAGGACACTGAGATGGACTTTGTATTGGCCAGGTGACTCTGGAAGGTTAAGACCTTGTTCCACTGCGGTCTGAAGATGAGCCATGCCGAAAGCCTGCAGTAGAGCAACAGAAGTAGAAACAAATGGAATTTCCCTTGTGACTTGTGTGATGAGACTGTAATACTGTGAGGAGCACTTTTTTCTGAAGTAAACACTTGCAAGTTTTCTCATTGCCTTTTAATGATAGCGGAGATGTTGCAAAGTGCATCGATTTGGAGAGCACCAGACCTCAAATTGGACAGCTTTGAACATTCCGCTCAGCAGCTCTGCTCTCTGTATGTAGGCCTGTGTGGACAGACCCTTTGTAGTGATGGTTTTAACTAGCAGCTGTGCTCTCTGTATGTAGGCCTGTGTGGACAGACCCTTTGTAGTGATGGTTTTAACTAGCAGCTCTGCTCTCTGTATGTAGGCCTGTGTGGACAGACCCTTTGTAGTGATGGTTTTAACTAGCAGCTGTGCTCACTGTATGTAGGCCTGTGTGGACAGACCCTTTGTAGTGATGGTTTTAACTAGCAGCTGTGCTCTCTGTATGTAGGCCTGTGTGGACAGACCCTTTGTAGTGATGGTTTTAACTAGCAGATGTGCTCTCTGTATGTAGGCCTGTGTGGACAGACCCTTTGTAGTGATGGTTTTAACTAGCAGCTGTGCTCACTGTATGTAGGCCTAGCTGGAGGAGGTTGTTGGTGTCGTCACTGCAAACAATATTTCAAAAAGTGACACTCACAGAAAGCACAACATAAGCACTGACAGAAAGCATCAAATGCGCATGTGTTCAGCACAGACTCTTGATTTACTGAGTTTAACTGCCTGGTGATTGTTTCCATTTATTTTTTAACAGTTCCACTTTCAGTCTTTTCCCCCTCACAGATGGATCAGCATGGAGCCATTCAGGACAAGGGGAGAGGTATGAATTCCCCTTCCTCTATTTAGGTGGAACAACTAGGCCTCTCCAGTTTTCAACATCTGATCGATGGATGTTTGTGACAGTATCAGACTCCCCAGAACAGGAAGCATCCATGTTGGGTGTTCCATCTATGCTACCTGTCGTAGTGGGTAGTGGATTGGCTCCTGTGTGCACTGTTCCAACAGCTGCATCTGCTTCACTGTTTTGTTTTGCTGAACAAATTTGCATGTTGCCTTCAATCAAAGAAAGATGTCAAGCAATGAATCAATCCACCCGAATAGGTAGGCTTTCATGCTTGCAAAGGCTGTGTTTGATTTTTTTAAACTCTGCTTCAACATTGGTTGAACTTGCAGTGATGTTGGTGCTTCGGAAGTGAGGGACCATGACTCCTCTCCAGAGTGGTAAGTAGTTTGCAAGCCTGATTACATTGGGAACAATTTCAGGGAGGAAGTGCATATTATCTCGATCACCGTTAGCCACAGCATGTGATCTGCTCTCCTCACATATGTCTGTCACCCACTGCCGTATGTCTGTGTGTGTCTTCAAATTGATGCACTCCTTCCACATCCTCACCGTCTACATCTGGAATGATGACACACTTCTGCAATTTGGGCTTTCAGGTATTTTTTGCACCTTTCTGATATGAGTGGACCTCCAGAGTTGTCATTGCCATCTGCCTCGCTGAGAGCCACAATAGTAATACTGCGTAGTAGCTCTTTTGCATTGTCCACAGATTGTGACTTCAGAACCTGTGCCATTGACCTCACAAAGACATCTTTAATATGATGTGGTTTCTTTTTCAAGCAGTCCTACTGGCAGATCATCTTGATGCAGTGTGCAACATCGACCCGGACAAAATAAGGAGGCAATTTTGCAGACTGGATACCTCGTAAGACACAAAAACACTCATTGATGTAGGTCTTCAGATCAGGATGAGGAGTAAAAGCCTTGACCAGAGCTCTGAGTAAAGCCAGAGAAAAGTCACTCACAACCTCTTTTGGAATTGGTGCACCTGCGCGAATCCATTCTGTTAACCACTGTTTAATTGCAGTAACATCATGTCTCTCTGACAGCATTTGCACCACTGGGACACTCAAACTCTCATCTCCTGCCAGAATGCCCTGATATAAGAAGATATGGCCAGACATGCCATTTGGTCTTTGTAGTTTCCTCACTACTGAGCCAGTTGCATCAAAACTCACAGTGGGTGTACAAGTCATTAACATTCTTTGTTAATTACTTTTACATGTACATTTGAGTTTGACTCCAATAGTGACAGAAAAACTTGTCCAGCCCAATGTCTTTAATGCTATTAGTGTGAGGTGCACTGTATTTTAACATCTGCAATGTCAAAATAGGATCCTTGTCACCTAATTCTAAGTAATTTCTCTCTTGCTTTGGCAGGATGGCTTGGCTCAGGATCTCCAAAATCCATCAGCGTTGTTGCTGCCGATGCCCTGCATACGGGGGGTTCCATTCTACCCTCACACAGTTCTTTGGCTATTTGCACACGCAGGTTTCCAGATAAAGAACGCTTGGAATTGCCAGTGTGCAGGGAGTCATCAATGTTTTTAATAAAACACTTGAGCACCATTGGGCCGTTAATTTCAGGCTCACTGTCACATGTAATATACAGCTGGCCATGACACACCTTACAGTTGCATCTGGTATCAATGTATTTAAATGTGGTTGATGGATAGACCTTGGCTCTTTTAAAAACAAATGTACAGTAGCTTTTTCACTTCTTTCCAAATGTGATGTAGCCAGGCTTCGATATTGTGTATTTCCTTTTTTGTTTTAGAAAACTTGTTTTTGTATCCAACTGTTTCAGGAATAAATTCAATCCAATTCTCAAATAGAACTTCAAGCTCAAAAGTATTGCAGTCTTTTGGTCTGGGAAAAAGGAACCCTGGCTCAAAATCCGTTTCATCACTACTGCCACTGGTTTCAAGCTCACATTCATTATTAAACCCTAAAACAGTACAGATGTTGTGTTTGTTTAATTTAACAAAAGTGTACAGGGCCTTTGCAGTGATCTTGTTTCCTAGCTGCTCACTCAGCACGGTCCAGATGCTGTTATTAGGAGTAGTTATGTTGCCATTTTTTATTATGGCTTCTTTTGATGAACACAGGACTGTGAAAAGGGAATCCTTGTCTACTGCTGTTTTTTTGGGCATCTGGCATAAAGAAAGTAAACATAATTACTCAGGTCAATATTTATGACTTCTAGTTTTGGTCAAACTTCTACATTAATGTGGACCCCTAGATGCATAACTTATTCAAAAACGTATAATGCACGACATGGGTCAAATGTGCAAACGTAATTTGCATTTAGTTAGTTGAAAAATTTAGTATTAGCAATGAACGTTCTGAAACTTACATTTTTTTAAGTTGTGCCATTGTCTAAAGGTCACTAATTGTATTAACTTACAGTGATTAACATTTTACTTACATTGGCCAGAAATTTGATTTAGGTAAGGACGGTAAGTAATTAGCTATCGATATGGTTTAACTTTTTTTCTAGCGCATTAACTTCCACGAAAGCATCTTGAACAGAAGTGTCTGTCACTTAGCACCGTTGGTGGTAAAGTGAAGTGTAGCAGATGATATTCCTTGGAGATAAACTGGAAGTGATACCAATGTTTTTCATTTATTTGCATTCATATAGCCAATGCGCTACCCAGTAGAAATGTAGGTTATATAAGGAACTGTAGCAGCACAAACTTAACTTTTACTGGCTCAAATGAAGCACAAACGATTGAGCCTATTGAGTGAACTTGGAACATAGAGGGGCTGAGTGACCTCAGAATGACTATAAAATAATATTTAATATCTAATAAAACATAGTAGCACAAACCAAAATTTCAACTGCACAAACCAGCACTAAAGAGGTACAAACGATTGAGCCT
>JACXGM010041211.1:0-10114 GCA_016801145.1 Umbra pygmaea
ATGTTTATTCATAGTGAAAACTAAATGAGATGTTCCTCCATCTCTGAAGTCCAATGGATCTGTGTTGCAAGTTTCGCGTTGCCATTTGGCTACCGTCTTGTCGTAGACTTGTTTCCTATTGGCTATAGCGACAGTACTGACCTAATCACAATCTTACTCATCCCGATAAATATCAAACATGTTTGATATGATCGGGGCGGGCCCGATTTGTGTGAGAGCAGATCGGCAGGTGTAAGATTCGATCTGTGAACGCCTCACATTACCAGATAATCTGCACTGAAAATCTGCACCGATCAAGGTCCTCGACAAGATTTTTTCCCAGATTCTCGGGAGGTGAAAATCGGGCATAAATCGGCCTAAAACTCCTGTAGTGTGTGGCCAGCATTAGGCAGGGACAACGAGACACACTCTGGAGTGGAACAGCTGGAGTCACCAAGCAGAAAACATGATCACAACAGCAGTGACATGGGCACCAGCATACCAAGGTGGGCAAAGGACAGAGACAGGAAGGAGTCATCATGCCACACGGTCATGAAGCATGTTCCAAGGTTTTGGGACCTCCTAGGATGAACATGACATTAGAAACATTAGAATGGGTTTAGATCTGGTACATCAATATAACTTTGACCCCAAAAGTAAATATATAAACTGTCTCCCAACCCTGTCAGATAAACCAATCAAATGTACAGTAAGTGGGGACTGAGAAAGGACAGAATGACCCTAGTACCCACACATAAACTGTTGCAGCATTACATCTGCACAGCAAAATCACAAGTGTTAAATCAACTCTGAGAGTGTTAAATCAACACTCAGTGTTTATATACTTCCCTTTGGCGCTATATAAACACTGAGAGTGTTAATTTAACACTCTCAGAGTTGATTTACACTGGTGATTTTGCTGTGTGGGGACTAGGGCTGAACGATGTTGTGTTTTATCATCGACATCGCGATGTGCACATGTGCGATAGTCACATCGCCGGAACATGCGATGTGAAGGAGGGTAGCACCCAATGACAGAATAGGTGGCACCATGGGTAACACGCAGTTTAAACAAGTTTGTTGTATGGTTTGTTGCTGGGGTGACATGCACGCTCTGCATGCCTGCACAGTGATTGGTTCGCCGTGATTGGTTCATTGTGCTGCTGCTCACAGCCAACATTTTCTGTCACTGCCAGTCCTGTCCTAGCGAAAGATGAGCGACAAAGAGGATACGCATTACGCAGGAAAAAAAGGATGGTTTCGTACCGAAAAGAAAGTCAAAATCTTTGGGACTATTTTGGCTACAAAAAGTAGGATGTTGAGTGAAAACAGGTACTTTGTCTGGAGTGTTATAAAGCCACAAAACAAGGAAAAACCACCCATTTGTCTGATCATTTAAAACGGCACAACAAACTCTTTACGACAAATACAAAATCAAATCTCGATGTCAATCAAAACAAAACACTATTTGCGATGCCTTTGCTAGTGTGACACCTTACCAGAAAGGCTGTCAATGACAGAAAGAAATAACAAACGCAATAACGTTTCATATCGTAAAGATATGTTGCCATTACACGTTGCATTTGCTTAGCGTTGATTATGATGATTAGCAACACTGTTTTACTTTGGCACTTTGGCTAAGAAAAGTTGGCTTAAAAACAAACGATTGTGTACCAAAAAGTTATTTTATAAAAAATATTTATTTTCATTATATTTTTATAAAACAATCAGGGAGTTGGTGTAAAGCTGCTGTTTTATATAAAAATGTGTACACTTTTCTGTTTACAGAGATCTGGTCTAATTTTGTAATAAAATATTAAGTGACCTTTTTGTCACTTGTAATGAAGCTTGTTTATTAGTGAAATTATTAGTATCATGGAATGGTCATTATTGACTGTAGCCTACATTGATGGCTTGCAATATCGCAATATATATAGTTTGGAAACAAAATATTGCAATGTCATTTTTTTCCAATATCGTGCAGCCCTAGTGGGGACTGAGACAGGCAGGGTCTGCAGATGTACAGTCCTTCACCACAACGGAGCAGCAAAAATAATGCCTATGTATGCCTTGCATTTACAGGTCTACTCAACTGACAATGTGGGTCTTCTTCAAGAAGAGATTTACTCACATTCGAAAGACCTCAGATATAAAGATAAACATGCCAAACCAGAGATAATAAATACAGAAAGAAGAAGAAAGAAAACTGGCATTTCAAAGACACTTATGAATCATCCTTTAAATTTAAAACTTACAGTCCAACGATGCAATGCCAGGTATACATTTACTAAATAAGTATGGATAACACAAATGTAAAGAGAGATTAATCTTTTACAATTCAGAGGTGTGTTTCTTAAGCAAGCAGCATTGGTATTCATGAATCATTTTAACAATTGTTGTACGTAAGGGAAAGGGTTAGGATAAACTGGGTGAAATTTAGGGGGATAGAGAGAGTGAAAATAGAAAGGGGGTGAGGAAAGGATAAAGTGAAAAAAGAAAATGGGCAAGTGGGGATGAGAATTAGAGATCAATAGAATGAGAATGAGAGACAAGACGACAGCGAAAGTGAGGCAGAGAAGAGATTGAGAGAAAAGGAAGAGAGATCAATAGAGGAAAAGGCAGAAAAGTTAAGTGGAGAGAGAGACAAAATCTAAAACGAGAAGTTCTGTGATCCTGTTATAGAGAACATACCTGGGAACGGGTAGTATTTGGGATTTTGAGCATTTGCTTGATCCTGCCTGGACTGCCAGACTGGCTAGGTTTGCACTTTCTAGACCATTTCATTGGTCACAATGCACGGGGGGTTTAGACAAATAAGGGATAAACCATTTTAAAAGATGTTAAATACAACATTAGACAGTGCAGAAAAATAGCTGATGGACCAGTTAATCTCTGACATTAATGTTCTGTATTTGCATAGGAACAGAAGGCTCCCTCGGATTGTATTGCATGCATGAGGAAATGTCACTGATAATTTACTTTTTTCCTTACACATTTTAATTCTTTTTTTAGAATGACATTTGGGAAGAATGGAGACAAGCAAGGGCTGTGGATAGTCGCAGCCAATGGTCTCAGTGGAAGGAGGCTTGATTCAGCAGCCACCACTGTTACATTTTTTATGTAAATTTGATAGCGAGAGAGCGAGAACACAATTTACTTCATTTGAATAAAGAGGAAAAACTTATTGGCTTCTATACGCTCTCATGGAGACAAGACCCAGCCCACAACCTGATGCTTATCTACTCAATCAGATTATCTGTTTAAGGAATCCACGTTGTTCTCACCAACCCTCACTCTGTGAACCAGCAGAATCTGATTGTAGCATTTTACAGTACTGAAGAACACAGATGTTTAATTCAAATATCTCACATATGAAAGGGGTAGGCATGTTTTTTCTTTTCTAAGGTCCTACTGTGGTGAGGTATAGTTGCACTGTCTGTCTTTTCCTGATAATGCTAAGAATGAAGCTTTGTTGATGTCAGTTCTTTTGTGTACTTTATGTAATATTATTTTGTTTAAAGTGGTAAGAAACCTTAGCCTGGCTCCGCCCTCCTACGTACTTAATTTTCCTTCAGAACTCAGTCTGGGTTTGTGGTATTTTTGCAAGTTTTCTCCAGACAAATTTTTGCCGGTCCAATCAGCGAAGGGAGTGGCTGAGAACGATGACGTTGATGTCCTGTGCTAGTTTGAGTTGTACTACGTCACGACCAAACGTTAGCGATTGGTTATGGCAATTTCAGAGTGGCTCTGGGCAGATCCAATAGTTTTAAACTTCAACAAAGTACCTGCCGTCAAGGAAGTTAACGCTTGTCAATGGAGAGTAGCCAGACTCTCTGTACAAATGAAATGTAAACTAAGAGTCTGGTAGGACCAGGTTAAAATAACATTACACTGTTAAAGGCATCTCTCAGACACATTATTATTAGGAAATGCTTGCTTGAACATGACTCTTTGATCAATACAGTGTGAATAATTTTTTTATCGTAAAGGGTTAAATGAAGGTCCATAATGAAGAAAGATCAATTTGTTTTTCATAGATGCTTTTCTGACAAAGACAAACGTAGACATAACAGATGCCAAAGCAAGAAAATAAAAACTACCAACACCTAATATTTGCCTCTCCATGATAATGCCTATTCTATCAAGGAAGGAATTTGTCTGATACCCTAATGGCACGAGTAGACAAAGGTAGCCCAGCAAAGGGGAAAGTATGGAGTTTTCTTCAACAGATAGGTAACGGTGATAGACTAAACAGTCCCCTGGCCCTTTGCAGGGGATTCTGTCCTAGGCTGGGCTGAAGTCTGACTTCAGGGCTCAGGATTCAGTCATAATGAAAATCGAGCCTTGTCAACCTCTAATGTAAAAACCTTTTGTTGGGTACAAAATAACACATTAAATAACAGCATCAGACAGAATAATATGGACAAATGCTGATTAAGCTTGGGACTTTGGTAAGTGTAATTGGCCATTATCATTCTCTACAGTAGAACAAAATTTAAATGATCAAACCCACATATCCCTTCTCAGTTTCAATTTAAATTGAGCTATCACAAAATAGTGTTGTCAATGCTTCGTCAGTTGACCCCACTGAGTTACTGTATACAGCAGGCTCTTGTCATTAGCGGTCCAAGTTCGAAGGGGCTGGGAACCCTATTGTTTTCCTAAGGTTTTTTCTTTTTCTTATTATTCTTCCGGTAAAACCGATACTACAGCCTAAACCGTACATGATCGTGGGGGTGCCATTTTCAGGACTGGTCCAGATCACCGCTGGGACCTCAGACAGAAAAATTCAGCCACTTCCACCACTAGGTGGCGCTATAGCAGAAAAACGCGTTTGCCCTTATAACTCCCAAACCGTACATCGCACATAGAAGATACACATATCCACGCTGACATAGGCCACGCCCATTTCCGCCAGTACTTTTATGCGTGAAAAATTGCAATTTATCGTAAACCTACTTTTTCTAACTCCTCCTAGACCGTGTGTCCGATCTGCACGAAATTTGGAATGTATGATCACCAGACTGACGTGATAAAAATGTATCAAAATAATTTTTATCAAATGAGAATTGCGTAAATTGCGCAAAAATAAATTTGTCTAGCTACTTCAATATAAATTTGCCATATCTTGGCCAAAAAAAGCTATCATTGTAAAACTTTACATTCTTGTTTGACATAACCATCTGAGGCTCCCCAACAAATTTTATGAAAATTGGCTACTAGAGGGCGCTATAACTACGAAAAGTTTATATCTCATCAACGGCTCATCCGATGTTTACCAAATTTTGAGGCTACCATCTGGGGCCACTCTTGAGGCCACCCCTACAGTGGGGTACTGATTCGTCCAAAGGGGCGTGGTCTATGGGACCCAGTTTTGGATCTACCCCTTGTACTAATGTGAGTAACTTCAAATTTACAGTGTACATGCGCAATGGTTACTTTACCTCACATACCAAAAATTACACATGTGGACCACTATATGGCGCTATAATGGTGAGAAACGTGTTTTGTGCCCATAACTCCCACACTACACATTGCACAATAGAAATCCTCATATCCAAGTGTACCTTGAACTGAGCTGAATCTGATGATATAGGACACGCCCATTTTTGATAACAAGATTTTTCACTATTTTGCGCAATGCGCAAACCAACGTTTTTGAACTCGTCCTAGACCGTGCAACCGATCTGCACGATGATTTCAAATGTGTTTTTGCCTATAACTTCCACATTCCACATTGCACAATATAAACTTTTATATCTATGATACATAGATACAGATACATTTTTTTATTTACGTGTCATGCCACAAAGTGGCCCATCCCACACAGGATTACAAGACTCCAATACAACAATGAATAAATCAACAATTAATTCAACAATTAATTCAACAAACTTCCAGTCCAGAGTCCACATACAATTTTATATATATGTATAATTACATACACCCATATGCCTGCATACATACATACATACATACATACATACATACATGCATACACACACACAACACATATGAACCTACACACACACACACACACATATTTTTCCTCATCTATAAAAAGCAATCTTCCTTTTGGCCCATGCCTGCTCTAAAAAATCTGCAAATAAAAAGGTTTTATGGTCAAACAACAAACTCAACAGGTCTGTATCCTGCGTAAGCCCTTTTACTTCCACTTTGTTAAATAATTGCCATCTTAAGTCATGATAATATGGGCAATACAAAGCAAAATGAATGTCATTTTCAATTTCATTGAGATCACACAAATAACACAGTCAGTCTGCCTCACTAATGCCTGACCATCGTCCCGTTTCAATATGAAGCGGGAGTACACCAGACCTGAACTGAGCACACACAGATCTCTTCATCTTGGACAAGTTATACTTTACATACTTCTCAATACCAAACTTGTTTTTTATCAACCTATACGTTCTCAGTTTGGGTTTGTTCCAAATCTCCTCAGCCCACTTTTCTTTTAACTGCTGAAAAGCAATATCTTTAATAACCTCAATATCTACTTTTTTTCTTATAAGATATTGATCTTCAAAACCTGTCCTCTTGAATAACATATGAATATGCTCAGCCCAAGGCCCACCCATCTGCATGTCCCATATTAACATTTTGTTACACAATCTACTATCATTCATATCCAAAATGTTATTCCATAATCTGCACATAGAAACTTCCCAGCGGAGTTCACAGGGTTCCCAACCAACCTCACCTGTGATGGCTAATAGAGGGGCATACTTATTAAGTCCCAAAAGAAATCTTATTGCTCTATTATGCACTTGTTCACTTCCCCTATATGTTTTGTATCCCCAAACCCCAGAAACATAGTCCAATACAGGACAAATACAAGCATTGTATAGTTTAGTATACAGGTCCTTCTCAAGAAATTAGCATATTGTAATAAAAGTTCATTATTTTCCATAATGTAATGATAAAAATTAAACTTTCATATATTTTAGATTCATTGCACACCAACTGAAATATTTCAGGTCATTTATTGTTTTAATACTGATGATTTTGGCATACAGCTCATGAAAACCCAAAATTCCTATCTCAAAGAATTAGCATATCATGAAAAGCGTTTCTAAACAAGCTATTAACCTAATCATCTGAATCAACTAATTAACTCTAAACACCTGCAAAAGATTCCTGAGGCTTTTAAAAACTCCCAGCCTGTTTCATTACTTAAAACCGCAATCATGGGTAGGACTGCCGACCTGACTGCTGTCCAGAAGGCCATCATTGACACCCTCAAGCAAGAGGGTAAGACACAGAAAGAAATTTCTGAACAAATAGGCTGTTCCCAGAGTGCTGTATCAAGGCACCTCAGTGGGAAGTCTGTGGGAACGAAAAAGTGTGGCAAAAAACGCTGCACAACGACAAGAGGTGACCAGACCCTGAGGAAGAAGGACCGATTCCAGACCTTGGATGACCTGCGGAAGCAGTGGACTGAGTCTGGAGTACAAACATCCAGAGCCACTGTGCACAGACGTGTGCAGGAAATGGGCTACAGGTGCCGCATTCCCCAGGTCGAGCCACTTTTGAACCAGAAACAGCGGCAGAAGCGCCTGACCTGGTCTACAGAGAAGCAGCACAACAAAACAACAACAAATTTTGCATGTCATTCGGAAATCAAGGTGCCAGAGTCTGGAGGAAGACTGGGGAGAAGGAAATGCCCAAATGCCTGAAGTCCAGTGTCAAGTACCCACAGTCAGTGATGGTCTGGTGTGCCATGTCAGCTGCTGGTGTTGGTCCACTGTGTTTTATCAAGGGCAGGGTCAGTGCAGCTAACTATCAGGAGATTTTGGAGCATTTCATGCTTCCATCTGCTGAAAAGCTTCATGGAGATGAAGATTTCATTTTTCAGCACGACCTGGCACCTGCGCACAGTGCCAAAACCACTGGTAAATGGTTTACGGACCATGGTATTACTGTGCTCAATTGGCCTGCCAACTCTCCTGACCTGAACCCCATAGAGAATCTGTGGTATATTGTGAAGAGGAAGTTGAGAGACGCAAGACCCAACACTCTGGATGAGCTTAAGGCCGCTATCGTAGCATCCTGGGCCTCCATCACACCTCAGCAGTGCCACAGGCTGATTGCCTCCATGCCACGCCGCATTGAAGCAGTTATTTCTGCAAAAGGATTCCCAACCAAGTATTGAGTGCATAACTGAACATAATTATTTGAAGGTTGACTTTTTCTTTTCTTTTTTTTGTACTACAAACACTTATTTTATTGGTCAGATGAAATATGCTAATTCTTTGAGATAGGAATTTTGGGTTTTCAATTTTGGGTATGCCAAAATCATCAGAATTAAAACAATAAAAGACCTGAAATATTTCAGTTGGTGTGCAATGAATCTAAAATATATAAAATTTTTATCATTACATTATGGAAAATAATTAACTTTATCACAATATGCTAATTTCTTGAGAAGGACCTGTAGGTGGAGAAACCCACATCTCTTAAAGTTTTAATTTTGGCTACAACTCCCCCTAGAGCCCTCCCCGCAGATTCAGAAAGCACAGTGGTACCTTTCACAAAATTTAAATGTTCATCAAGTTAGAAACCAAGATATTTATAAGAGTTTGTGTAATTCAGGAATATGTCTCCAAAATAAAACTTAACTTTACTCAATGACTGTCTTGGAGACCTAAAGTGCATTATTTGAGATTTTTTAATTGAAAGTCGCCATTTCTAACACCAGGCATTTGCAGCAGAAAGCATATTTTGTAAATTTTCTTCAGTTCCTGCAAGTATAACAAGATCATCTGCATAAAGAAGAGCACTCACATTCTCCACCCCACATCCCACTCCACATTTTAATTGTTTAATAACTTTAACTAACTCTTTATGTAAACTGCAAAAAGCGTTGGTGAGAGTACATTCCCCTGCTTAACTCCCATTGGAGTGGGGAACCACCCAGTCACTAAATCATTTACCCTGACACAAGCTTCTGGGTCTCTATAAATGTATTTTAACATGTTATAAAATTTACCATTTATGCCAATGTCAAGTACTTTATACAACAACATATTTCTATTTACACAATCAAATGCTTTCTGGAAATCTATATAACAAACAAAGGTGTGCAGGCCCATTTTCAATCTATTTGAAATTACAGTACAGATTGTGTATATATGGTCAATACAAGCCCTTCCTCTACTAAAACCATTTTGCTCTTCAACCAAAATATTTTGCTTCTCAACAAAATGTATTAGTCTTTTATTAAGTATAGAGGAATATAATTTGTATATTGTACTTCATAGACTAATTCCTCTGTAGTTTGAGCGCACTCTAGGATCGTCCTTGATAGATTTCACAATAGGGTTTATAATCGATCTAGACCAGAGGCAAGGCAAAATTCCAAGCATAAAACTGATTTTAAATAAACTATACAAAATCTGGAGCAGTTTCGAGGACTTAAGAATTTCATTAGGTATATCGTCAATACCTGTAGCTTTTCCCAACTTTGCATTACCTAATACATTTTGGACCTCTTCAGTTGTAATTTCCACATTCATCCCTTCATTACTATAGCTCACTATTTGTGCCATATCATCTTCCCTCTGGCGTTTTATAAGACATACATCCCTATAAAAGACATCATCAAACTCTGTGTTTTCGGTGGTGAACAATTCTTTAAAATCATCCCCCAATCTTTTCATTACCAATAATGTTTCCTGAATCACTGTACCATCTGTATTCAGTACCTCCATAGGTATTTCCTTTACCCGTCTGGGCCCTAGTTTAGTAATAATATTCCAAAAACATTGAGGGTTTGATGTTTGAACCTGGTCTAAAAACATCATCATACCTCTTTGATATCTCCTTTTATAAAATCTGTATGTTTTATCAAACTGGAATCTACAGATTTTATAATTTTTCAAGAGTCGCTCTTTTTCTAACCCACATACTTTACATATTAAAGGGGAACTATGCAGTTTATTTAGCTTAATTTACCTTAACTGAACAGCTTCAGAGTCAATGGAATGGTTGTATGACTTCTTTTGAGTTGATTTTTGGTCGTATCGCTCCCCCCTAGTGTCTGTGAGCTGAAAAACCACCCTTGCAACTTTGAGTCGGCGATCGCCGACCTCAGCTTCAGGAAGTTATCGCGTGA
>JACXGM010041212.1:0-10114 GCA_016801145.1 Umbra pygmaea
GTAATGATAAAGGAGGTTACCTCACTGGAGAGGCCAGGTGGGTCAGACAATGTAGCAGCGGATGTCGGGGGAGGAACCGTGAGATTTTCTGGGGAATGGTGGATAAAACCTCTACAATGTGAAAAAGCTAAAAAGGTTAATAGAAACAGCAGAAATTGAGATTGAGCCATAATGACAGAAGACAATATAAATATTTTGTTTGTGCGCATCATCTCTTGGTCATTCATTTAGAGGAAACAATCAACTGCTGGCAATTTTAGTACAACACCTGAAGACAGTAACTCTCCTGCAACTAAGACTGTTTCTTTCAATTAAAGAAAATAAGCAAACGAAAGTATGCTAGCAAACAAACTTAGAATTCACATCTAAACTACCAAAATAACAAATGTTCAAAACCACTGCCAGGGAAAGCTTTCCTACTAATGCAGAGCCAACAGATTGCAGGACTACCATGAATCGTAAAATTGGCACTAACATATTGCCTATCAACCAAGCAACAGCACCTGAAAGCGAGAGAATAGTACAACAGACGAGTGCCGCCCGATAAAGTTTTTTTTAAGGCCGATATCGATACAAATATTTGGTGATTTAAAAATCTGATATTCCGATATATTGGCTGATATATATTTAAAAAATAACAGAAAAAAGTAACAACACATAATATTTCCCTAACATTAGTTCTCTGAAGTTATTATTGAGTCCTCACTAAAATAATATGATAATGCAGTTTAAAAAGAAACTTGTTTGTTTTATTGTCACAACAGAAGAGAAAAACATCAACATATATTAAAGTTCTGATAAATAATATGTATAAATATACAAACTTAAGATAAGAAACTTAAAGTAATTTGAACAAAAAGACAACAAAAAAATCTGAGTTACCAGTATTATTAGATTTAACAGAATATTGTTTTTCCAGTCTTGTTCAAAGTTATTTTTATTAGGCTATTAAGTTCTGATAAATAACAACAATAGCAAAATATTAAGTATATACAGTCTATGAGGTAGTGTAGTGAATCAGTCAGTCCTCAGTAGAGCCAGTTACATTTTTATTTTTTTATATTAATTTATTGTCCATTAAAAATGCAGATTCCGATAGTTTGAAAAATGCCAAATATCGGCCAATAATATCGGCCCGCCGATATATCGGCTGGGCTGTACAACAGACAGTACAGTATGGGTGCTCTTCATGGTTTGTACAGTGTATGAACTGTATATAAACCTAAAACAATAAATAAAAGATAAATAGCTATTTTGATTGCCTCTTCAATAAATCAAATTAAGCTTAAAATCAATATTTGGCTGCTGGCTTTGCACACGTCATAATAGAAAATGTAGTCTATTTTTTGATGGCATTTTTCAAATGGTGGTTATTAATCCACATGGGTATTTCCTTCAGTTACTTCTATAGTAAAAACTAGAGTTTATATTGCTAAACGTCAGTGTCTTTTCTGTTAAGTCTATTAGTATTTGTCAAGACGTAATAAGAAAGTGATTAAATAATAATACTTATTTAGTGAAACAACCATTCATTCTTGTGAAGTGAAAACATTGTTTTGCTCAAATGGAAAGGAAACAATGTAATCTATGGGGCAATCGTTTGTGCAAACTGTTTGTAATGACAGCATTTCTATATTTAGGATCGGTTGCGGGCTTCACAAATCTTTACTCTGTACATATGGCTTTTCGGTTGTGAGCTGACGCGCATCAGATTGCCTAAATAGATGTCATCTCCCCACTGCATTTAAGAAACCCTTATCAGCAGAATCTGATCACGCAAATGAAATTACAAGTGCAATAGGTGTCCTATATATGCAACCATCTTTTGCCAATTGACTGTCATCATTTTTGTGCTGTACTGAAAACATACTGTGACCCTTAAACCACAATACAAAAATTTAAATTTTCTACTCATAAGCAATAAGACCACTCATTACTAGTTGAACTGGCTCACATCCCTGTGTTTATATCTTGCCTCTCTGCTGGTAACCAACATCACACACTGTCATATATATGTTATAATTTATTTTTGTAGCTCCTTCTATTTCCATACATTCCTCACCAGTTCATTAATTGCTGTACTGTTTTATTGATATTACAAGTGACAAATACATTTTCATTATAGTTGGTTGCTTCAGTACGACGTTAACAGAACACATTATAGGCATAGGGAGTTGCAGTTTAGTTATTTCTGTGAGTCATTTTTTTGTTACACCACTGGCTGTACCCTCTGAAGTTCTGTTGGTGTTCCTTATGTGTGGTAGTCTGACATATTTAGAGCCTATGTTAAAATACCTGATGATGACTTGATGAAGATCCTTGTAGGAATGAAATGTTGTCTGTTTATCTGTGCGTTTTATAATTAAATTACACAGCAGCATTATTGAGTTGCGGACATTTGCCTTCTTTTTATTGTAAGATTTTTCTGTCCTGCACCTATACAAGTGGATGTGCAATATTCTTTGTATTTACAATATTGAACTTTATATAAAATACATTATTTGAGCAGATGATTTGAGGTTTGCCAGTAAGCACCCAGTTTTTTGTGGGTACTGTCAACGTGGTGGTCTTGTCAGGTCCAGGTAAGGTTTGGTCTAGGTTGTAGTTTTACAAAGATTTAAAAAGAAATCATGTAATAAATTTGTCATTTTTCTATTTAGTTTGCATCATGAATAAGTGTTTTAATTGTTTTTTTAATTTAACCTTTAAACCAGAACAGTTTCTTATTTACAGCAACGACCTGGCTCAGTCAGAAATCGAACTGGCAACCTTCTGACTACAAGTCTGACTCCCTACCCACTGAGCCATCTGCGCCCATGAATAAGTGTTGAGTTGTTGGTGTGGGTCTGTCGGATTCTATGGGCTGAGGAAGGGAGAAAATGTTGTACTTATGTTATTGAAAATTGGTTATATTGTCCCTGTATTGTTTCTCCGTTCAATAAAATCATACAGCATATATAAATTAAATCTACGTGAAATTCAGCCCACCCAGACAAATAAATGGAAAGTTACAAAGCATCTGTAAATAAAGGTTAAATAAATAAAAAATAACTATAAAAGAAAATGCTTATCAGGGGAGCAGAGGGGATAAAATAACCACCTCGAAGGATATCTTGAAATGCAGTATCGTAAATCAACATCAACTGACTGCTCAAATGTTATTTTTGAGGGGGAGAGTGGGGGATTTACGCCTAATGAAATTAGGTACACAAAAAATAGGCCTGGTAGAAATACAATCACGAGTATCCATGGTGAATACGCCCGGCTCTGAAAGCCCCCTGGACAGTATGATGTGATATACAGAATGGCTCCTTGGTGTTGGCAAAAACATTATTAATATTTTTCCTAAATATTTTATTTCTTTCAGTACTTTTCCACTTTGAAAGATCAGCTGCCATTCTCTCTCTCCGGCCGGGCCTCTCACCACTGGCCGGCCCCCTCATCACTCTCCAGCCGGCCCCCTCACCACTGGCTGGCCCTCTAACTACTGACATCATGACCCTTTTCTCAGCCCAGCTAGATAGACTCAGCTCAGAGCTGGAAATTGAATCATCCTCTATGAGAAAAGGGAGCAAGAAAAAGCATGATTCCTTGCATACCCCCTTCCTGTTGACCCAAGGGCGAGTTTATGAGCCCATTAGTGTAAATGAGCATCCAGGAGACAAGGGGAAGTGACCAGGCGATTTCCTGTCTGAGGAACTGAGATTTTGTCAATAAAATCTGGGTTAAGAGAGGGTGCTTGGCTAACCAGGCCTATATAATAATGTGGGTGGGTCCTAATCGGTCGGGTGCAAGTAGAAAGATGCTAACAGTGGCTGTACAACAGGACTGAGCAGAGATGTGGTAGATGTAACCAGCCTGATGGAATGATGATGGCAAGTAGCGTATATTGTAACATAAATAGGAAACACCACAGATGCCACACAGTCCCAATAAAATCACAAAAGGCATAAAACAATAAACAGTACACTCACTGGACACAACATTAGATACATTAGTTCAACTGCTTATTAATGCAAAGATTGAATCATCCAATGACGTGGAAGCAAGTAAATGCATTTAGGCATGTAGACATGGTCATGACGATCTGCTAAAGTTCATATCAAGCATCAGAATCGAATGAAAAGGTGATTTAAACAACTTTGAATATGATATGGTGGTTAAAGCCAAACTAGTTTGAGTATTTCAGAAAGTGATGATCTACTGGGATTTTCATGCATAAACATCTCTAGAGTTTACAGAGAGAGATGCGATAAAGAGAAAATTCCCAGAGAGCAGCCGTTCTCTGGGTGAAAATGGCTTGTTGATTGCAGAAGTCAGAGGAGAAAGGCAAAAGTAACTCAAATATCCACTCGTTACAACAAAGGTCTGCAAAAAAGCATCTATGAATGCACAACATGTCGAACCTTGAAGCAGATGGCCTACATCAGCAGAAGACCATACAGGGTGCCACTCTGTCAGTTAAAAACAGGAAACTGTGCATGCAATTTGCAAGGGCCCATCACATTTGGACAATAGCAGATATAAAAAATGTTGCCTGGTTTGATGAGTCTATATTTCTGCTGTGACATGTAGATGTCAGAGTTTGGTGTAAACAACATGAAATCAGGGATCCATCCTGCCTTCAATAGTCATCAATAGTTCACTGGTGGTGGTGGTTTAATGGTGTGGGGGATATGTTCTTGGGACACTTTGAGCCCCTTAGTACCAACTGAGCATTGTTTAAAATGCCACAGCCTACCTGAGTATTGATGCAGACCATGTCCGTCACTTTATGACCAATCTTTTAATGGTTACTCTCAACAGGATAATGCACCATGTCACAAAGTTCAAATTATCACAAACGGGTTCCTTGAACATCACAATGAGATCTGATGACTGTGGAGGCCATTTGAGTACAGTGAACTCAAAGTCAATCTAGTACATTTGGGATGTGGTGGAACAAAGATTTGCATTATGGATGTGCAGCCAACAAATGTGCAGCAACTGCGTGATGCAAAAATGTCATTATGGACCAAATCTCTGGGGAGTGTTTCTACCACCTTGTTGAATCTATGCCACCAACAATGAAGGCAGTTCTGAAGTCAAAAAGGGGTCCAACTTGGTACTGGCAAAGTGTACCTAATTAATTGATCGGTAATCAAATGCCCATTTTCCATTGCTCACTTTTAAAGCGTGAGGTGTCAGACTTTGTTTTTGCGAACGAACCGGGCGGTAGTTTCTCAATTCAAGTAATTCGTCCTTAATTTTAAAACGAGACAATTTGTCATATTTACAATGTTATTTCCCCTTTACTGTACATTCTAAAAGACAAGTAATTTATTATCTGTTGTTATTTTTTTATCATTCGCTTGTGCCAAGCTGAGTGGGTTGCATGCTTTTCGCATCGTAACATGTATTTGCACGGCCGGTTGAGGCTACAGACTTTGATATTTTCACGGACTAGAAGAAAAAGGTAAACGATGGCAGAACTGGCAGCATCATTGATGTTAATGTCAACAGTGGTTAAGATTATCTTAACTGTGTTGTTATGAACCATTTTCAGATTTATTATGAACCATTAACTGTGTTTAGGAATCGTTTAATGTGCACTCAAATTCGTCCATGCTTCCTGTTTCTGTTTTGTCGCGCCACAGGAAGAAAAAAAAAGGAGTGGTGCACGCCCTTGGCTTGCGCGCTCGAAATCCCCGGTTTTCGAGCAGCAACAACTGCGTTAAGATCTGTTTCGGAGTAGACTCTAAAACCTATAGGAAGATGGTCTTCAGGAGCTTATGAGCTTTACGTCAGGTTGAATACTGAGGATATTTTGGAAGCACAAATGTCTACGACTGCATAAATATGTATTGCTTGATCAGTTGTGGAATATCATTTGTGTTATTGATCATATATATGACGTTTATTGGTGCTAGTCAAATGTTTTGGGTGGATGGCAGGGTTTAGCATACAAAGTGTATGAGGTTAAGGTGGTACTTTGGTTTTGGCACCAAGTCATGATTTCTCTCACAATAAGATGTTTCGTCTTGCCGTGCAGGCCAGTGGTTGCATGAGAATTCATGCCTTGGGCTGGGGGCATCATTAGGTTCGTACCTTTAGGGAGATGTAGAGGCCATGATGTGGGTAGGCTTTGTTGTAGGTTATCCTTGAATTGTGATCCAGAGTAAAGACGGTGGTAATCTGTCGGCCCGGATTATAGGGTGAGCGGTTTAATCGGTAGCCCAGGATAACCGAAAACGTCAGGTGTCGTCAAGTCATTCATTCTTTCATATCAGATGATAACAACTTGCCCTTGCAGGCCGCGGTTACATGAAAATGTATGAGTTGGTCGGAGTGTAAGTGTACCTTCATTTGGCATCATCAAGTACAGTGCATATAGAGAGTATTTACAGCGATTCACTTTCTCCACCCTTTGTTATGTATTTACCTTATTTCCGAAATGGATTAAATTAATTATTTCCCTCAAAAGTCTACAAACAATACCCCTTCATGACAATGTGAAATGTGTTTGAAATCTTAGCAAATCTATTAAAAATAAAAACTCACATGTACAAAAACATTCACAGCACGAATTAGAGGGTTGCATTTAAAAAAGGAGATGAAACTGGCTTTGAGTTCCTGAGTTGAAAAAGGAGGCTTTAAACGATATATCAACTAATTGTATTGTAATGATACTACAAGCAGTCCATTCACTTTTATATAAGCAAAGCAGTTCAACCAGGAAACCCTAGTGCCCATGCTAACAAACACATCAGCGGAAGTCAGGAACTCACATACCATGGTCACAGGAATTCTTTAATGACCTAACGAAGTCATCGGGTGTACTCTATTGCATGCCGGTCACACCAGCAGGCAACTGCGAACCGCCCTCCACCCATGCCTGTTCGGTTATTTGCTTCCTTCTGAGGGGGCATTGGTAGTTTTTACCTTGCTCATTGCCTATACATACTGCTATTTATCTTTGTACTTGTTGTTAATAATATCACTACAATCATGCTATGGCAGTGAGTTACCGTAAAGCACTGAAACTAATCCCAAGATATCGATTGTAACATGGTTCTCATTCAGTGGTCTTAACCAATACATGGTGTTTGCTGTCTGAATGAGAATGACAGGTGTCTTCAATTGCATAATATTTTTTTCAGCCAGTTTAAATCGAGTACTCACTCTGCTGTTCTGTGCCACTGTTTGTATCACACTGAACATGAAAAAGAAAAGGAAAAGCAGAAAGTTGTCTGAAGAAGTTAGAAAGAAGGAAATAGCCAAGCATGGTCAAAGTAAAGGCTTCATGAAAATAAATGACCTTGATGTTCTTGTGAGCAATATTTTACTTCATTCTTAGGTCAATCTTCCTCTTCAGCGTATTCTTAATAATTGTTGGAACAGTCAATATTATTAAGAATACCCTGAAGAGGAAAATTGACCTAAGAATTAAGAAAAATATTGTTAGAATGGGAAGAATTAATGAAGGAAACCTTTAAAACAGATCCGAGTTGACTTTCAGAAAAATGCACCATCCCTACCGTGAAACACAGAGGAGGCTCAGTGATGTTTTTGGGTTGCTTTGCCGCCTCTGGGACTGAGTGCCTTGAATCTGTGCACGATGAAATCAGAAGATTGTCAAGGCATTTGAGGAAAATATACAGCCAAGTGTCAGAAAGCTGTGTGTCAGTTGCAGGTCATGGGTCCTCAAGCATGATAGCACTCTGCAGATCATGGGTCCTCAAGCATGATTAGCACTCTAAAAAATCAAGAAGCACCCAAGAATGAACGAGAAGAAAACATTGGTCTGTTCCAAAGTGGCCTTCTATAAGTCGAACATCTGTGGAAAGAGCTGAAACTCTCAGAAGAAGACACCCATCAAATCAGAGAGAACTGGAGCGATTAGCTCAAGAAGAATGGGCCAAAATACCAGTTGAAATGTGGAAATTAAGAGCTAGAAATTGAGCTTGATTTTAGTTATTGTCTGCAAAGTCTGTCCAATGAAATATTAGGTTTAGGGTCCCAATAAGTTGGTTGCTTTCTGGAACTTTTTGACATCAAAAATCAAAAGCAAAGTTTCTGTTGTATTGAATGTGAAATATGTAAATGGTAAACACCAAATACTTTTTGCTAAATCCTTTGACATAACGGAGTTAACCAGTAAACGAAATGTAAAACAAGCTACTACTAATCTAGAATGCATGATTTTACAGAAGGGATAAATGCAGCATACCGTTACGTCTTCAATAATGACTGCTTGCCATAACTTGTTAGAGAATCTGACTGGTGTCCCAAATGCCAAGAAAAATCTGTTGTTCTGTCTGTAGGCAAAATAATTGATCATAAATTTTCCTTGTCCCATGTTGCTGATGCAAATAAGACTTGGTTCTTAGTGAAATTTCCTGGTTAAATAATGGCAAAAGAATGTTAAATAAAATAAATGAGAGGATACAAGTCTCAGAGAAGTTTGAGCAGGGAGAAGATGGCACAGGTTGTGAAAATGGATGTGCTGTTCTCTTCTATTTCCCCAATCTCATGCTGTCAGAACTTGTAAAACATGAGATGCTCTGTGGCTAAAGAGGGAATCCTGACTTTACCAAGAAATTCACTTCACCCAAACAATACTCCATTGTCTGGGAAAACTAAAGCTGACAATGGAAGAGTCAGGGCTCCTAATTCTGCATGTTACAAAATAATAACAAACCCAACCGTTATTCTACTTTTCATTCCAGTGTTACTAATCTCTTCTTTCTCTCTCCATTTCATCTAACCACAAGCAACATTCTGGCTGTCCTGTCATATCTACTTTCCCCTATGAAAGACTATTGAAAAGTAATGTTGGAAAAAGCATCTACCCGTAATTACGTTATTTGATTTGTGGGCCAGTCAAACAGTTCTGTGTCTGCATCTTTGTGGACAGACGCACATCTTAATAACTCACAAAACATGGCTTGGTAATTGGGCTGGCATGTGTGTTCACGCTCTTCCAAATGTTGTGCCCAAGAGATGACAATATGCATCCTTAAGTAACCCCTTTGAAGTTCACAGCAGCAAATCATAAACATGACCTTGTGGTACCACATTCCTGCAGCAGTTGGGGGGTGTCGGTCACTTTCAGAAGCTGCGAGCCAGACTGCATATCTTTAGGAAGATCTATTTTATTAGATTACAGCTCTACTTGCAGGATCGTCTTAGACCAGCCAACCAGGAAACATATATGAGGGTTTGTACAACTTAAGAATGTTGACATTAAATCTCAGGGAAGCTCATCTGCTTTCTTTTGATGAAGTATGCTCTTCAAAACTTATTCACAGTTTTAACTGTACTGGCAGACAATGTGCATGGTGTTTTGTGTGTTTGCAATGGATAACCACATGTCGCAAGGATCTGTACACAATTCCTTGAATGTCCCAGTTCTTCCATGGCCTGCATAATACATACAGGTTACAGTAGCTTAGAAGAACATTTGGGATGCATTCAATATCCAGCATTTTCACACAGTCATTGAGTGGGACAACATTTCACAATAAATAGACTGATAAACAAATGTGTTAACAGTCACACTCAATACTGACTTGTTCTTCTCAGTGACCAACAGATCTATCAACAGATCCCAGTCATGTGAAAGTCGTAGAATAGGGCCTAATACATATATAGCAATTTAATTTCTCATAAGAAATCAAATTTTCTTTTGGAAAAAGTGTGAGATCTTCAAACATCACCTAAAATGGGTAGCTGACAAGACAGTGCTTAGAGGGGACTTGGAAATGGCAAATTGGGTGAGGAAAAAAAACACAATAAACTAAACAATAAAATTAAAAAGTTTTAGACACAGTCCAATGCACTAACTACAGTAGTAGGCCATATTGCATTCCAATGGACGAGAATACTGCTTAAACTTCATGACATTGGTAAGTAATTGGGATAACATTCTTGTATAGATAAAATATTGAATTGTTGTCTAGCCTCCATATTTCTTGAAAGAGAACCTGAAGGATGCACAGCTGGTGGAGAGGATCTATTCTAAGCGTTCTGGAGAGGAGGGGTAAAGGCATCTGTAACAGAATGTGGTTTCTACTATTGTGTTCACGGTGGCCCCTCCCTCACATATTTGGAGAGTGACATCATCTACTTCCTG
>JACXGM010041213.1:0-10114 GCA_016801145.1 Umbra pygmaea
GGTGTGGATCAAGTAAAACTGGAATATGTAAAACGCACAAGATTTGTAAATATTGTAAATAACACAAAATGTATAAGCTAGAGATAATATTAAAATGGCACAGGTAATTGGTCTCAACATTTGGTCACGGTTAGGTTAGGTAAGGGTTGGGATGGGTGTGGAGTGTAGGGGGCAATAATAAAAAACAAAAAAGTGGGATAAAAAAAAATTTAGTGAAAAAAAACTTAAACATATTTTTGCTAGCCTACTGGCTGCAAAATTACACCAAGACAATTAGAGCTATTTTATCCAGTGTAATTTATCACTTACCACTATCTAGTTTTTTTCTTATCCTCCTCTTCCTTTCTCTTTTTCCTTTTCTGGCTTCCTGAATCATAATTTCGATTCCTGATGACTGCCGACCGAGAAGGTTTTGCATTTTGCCCACAGCAAAGTTCCTGAGAGGGGCCCCTTGAAGGGGATCCCGATAACAGTGTCATTGCACTTTACTGCATTGACTATCAAAGGGGCGCTCACACAGTTTTTCATTGCATTTTATTCTTAACCAGTCATTGTCTTGGGGCCCCAGGCCAGCTCAGGGCCCCAAGCAGTTGCTTGGTTTGCTTGCTTTGTCGCGACGGGCCTGAATATGGATTTCGGTCAGGACATTAGTGGCGCGGCAGAGAGGCATGGCATTGGGCGCAGAGAGTGAAATGGAAAAGAACCATTAGTGGATTATTTGTTGTTTCAGCAATTCCAGAGTTTGGATTATGCAGAGAAGGTAAGGATCAAAACTGCTGGAAGACCAAACTCCACGGATTACATTTACCATAAATGCTCAAGGTCGCCAGATAAATTCAAAATTCAACATGGTCTGGTATGAGAATTATTCTTGGCTAGTAACAGGCAATCCTACAACTAACAAACTGGATTGTTGGCCATGCCTTCTGATGGGGAATCGTAAATCTTCTTCAAAGTTTAACATTTTGTATGCCTTGATATTTTACAATAAAAATCATTTGGATCAGGCTACTAAAAGACATGACGTGTGTTGTGAACACATTGGCTCCATTAGTAGACTAAAGCTTTTTGGTCGGGTGCCCATAAACAAGTTAATTGATGAGGGAGCTCATTTGCAAAGAGCAAACCACAACGTTAAAGTGAGATGAAACAGAGATGATTTAATCCGTCCAATTAATGCGACAGCTCATCTTGGAATGCAAGAGCAACCATTTAGAGGACATGATGAGAGACAGAAGTCTGCTAACAGGGGCAACTACAGGGAGTTGGTGCACTTGATAGCACATTATGATGCAGTATTAGTGGACCATATTGAAACTTCTAGGGCCCTATCTTACACCCAGCACAATTGACTTTTTACACAAACACATGTATCATTCCTATCTTGCACCCGACGCATATGGGACTTTTCCCTCCACAGACGCGCGTTTGTAAATTAGGGAATGAATTTGCGTTTGTTGGGTGGTTCATTGAAAAGAAGAGGCGTGTTCCGGCACAAATGTTCCCTGGTGCTATCTTGCAGTTCCCGAAAACAATTCCACCACTGACCAGGAAAAACCTGGTTAAAAGTCAATGGCGTGTTGTTCATATGCTATTTTAAGGGTGCTTGCTTAACAATAATGTAGTGTGTGCACAACGCGCATACACTTTGCTCCTCTCATCTACACAATTGCAGCAGTTTTTTATTATTGCAATACGTAATTAGAAGGAAACATATTACCACACGAGGGAAGTCATTGTGGTGTCGGAAAATGTGAAGAAAATAGGTATACATCTAGTGTACACATTTTCTCAAATTATTCAGAATGAATTATTTGCACTGATATACATCAACCTCAAAGGAACCCATTCAATCAGCATACAAGTCATTTGCAATGCTAATAGTAAAATCACAGTCTTTGCGAATTACGACTCATTTATGGCAATTTTGCCATGAGGAATCCCCCCTTGGATGGGTTGCTGTGAAGGGGACAACGGCTATCCGTTAAAGACATGGTTAATGATGACACAATTTATGATGCCAGCAAGTGCACAAAATGCTGTTTAATCGAAAACACACACAAACACGCAGTGTAGCCTAATTGAACGAACATTTGGCACACTGAAAATGCACGTCAGGTGTTTGGATAGACCAGGTACACTACTAAAGTCGCAGCATTCTTTGTGGCTTTTTGTGTTTTACGCAACAGTTCCATGAATCATGGATGTGTTGATGACATTAATTAGGAAATATTAGAGGACTTCAGGAGACGTGATGTTGAAATGCATGTGCCGTTGCAACTTAACCCAAATGCCCAGAAATACAGAACGGCAGAGGAAAGGTTATTTGACCGAAGAGTAATCTTGGACTAATGTTAGACTACATTGCAAAAATATTACCATGCATTCATAACCTCGTGATTTAGTGAAAGTGAGTCCAAAACATCAGAAAATAGGCAAAGTATTGTGACATTTCTTTATTTACATTTTGTAAAAATAAAAATCAATAGCAATCCGCCGTTATAATAGCAATCCCCCATGGAACAAGCCCGTCTGCTCTTAAAGGGAATGTGAGATGACACTCTGATTGGTTTACTGCACATTACGCCCAAACCACACCTATGACTAATGAAGCTACTTCAGACCTACCCATTTTAGATTTGCGTAGGGCACAGGAGTCATTTATCCCGCCAGTAAAATAGCAACAGCGCCCGGGACCCTCCCACCATGCCACTTGCGTTTTGTGTTTGATACTTGAGTTTCAGATTGTTAAAATAGGGCCCCTAATGTGTTCTCTGGTTTGTCTAAAACCTCCATCCATCCTCATCCGCTTATCCAAGATCGGGTCGCGGGGACAGCAGCTCCAGCAGGGGACCCTAAATTTCCTTTTCCTGAGTCACATTAACTAGCTCCGACTGGGGGACTCCGAGGCGTTCCCAGGCCAGGTTAGAGATATAATCCCACCACCTAGTCCTGGGTCTTCCCCGAGGCCTCCTCCCAGCTGGACGCGCCTGGAACACCTCCCTAGGGAGGTGCCCAGGGGGCATCCTTACCAGATGCCCAAACCACCTCAACTGGCTCCTTTCGACGCAAACGAGCAGCGGCTCTACTCTGAGATCCCCACAGATGACTGAATTTCTCACCCTATCTCTAAGGGAGACGCCCGCCACCCTCCTGAGGAAACCCATTTTGGCCGCTTATACCCTGGATCTCGTTCTTTTGATCATGACCCAGCAATCATGACCAAAGGTGAGGGTAGGAAAAAAAACTGCCCGGGAGATCGAGAGCTTTGCCTTCTGGCTCAGCTCTCTTTTCGTCACAACGGTGCGATATATTGAATGTAATACCGCACCAGCTGCACCGATTCTCCGAGCAATCTCCTGCTCCATTGTCCCCTCACTCGCGAACAAGACCCCAAGGTATTTTAACTCCTTCACTTGGGGTAAGGACTCATTCCCAACGTGGAGTAGGCACTCCACCGGTTTCCTGATGAGTACCATGGCCTCAGATTTAGAGGTGCTGTTCCTCATCCCAGCCGCTTCACACTTGGCTGCGAACCGATCCAATGAGTGTTGAAGGTCACAGGCCGATGATGCCATTAGGACCACATCATCCGCAAAAAGCAGCGATGAGATCCTTAGCCCACTGATCTGCAACCCATCCCCACCCTGACTAAACCTCAATATCCTGTCCATAAATACTACAAACAGGATTGGTGACAAAGCGCAGCCCTGGCGGAGACCAACCCTCACCGGAAACGAGTCTGACTTACTGCCGAGAACCCGGACACAGCTCTCGCTTTGGTCATACATAGATTGGATGGCCCTAAGAAGGGACTCCCTCACCCCATACTCCCGCAGCACCTCCCACAGTATCTCCCGGGGGACCCGGTCATAAGCCTTCTCCAGATCCACAAAACACATGTAGACAGGATGGGCATACTCCCTGGCCCCCTCTAGGATCCTTTCGAGAGTAAAGACCTGATCCGTTGTTCCACGACCAGGACGGAATCCACATTGTTCCTCTTCAACCTGAGGTTTGACTATTGGCCGAACCCTCCTTTCCAGCACCTTAGAGTACAATTTACCAGGGAGGCTGAGAAGTGTGATACCCCTGTAATTGGCACACACCCTCTGGTCCCCCTTTTTAAACAGGGGAACCACCACCCCGGTATGCCACTCCATTGGCACTGTCCCAAACTTCCACGCAATGTTGAAGAGGCATGTCAACCAAGACAGCCCCTCCACACCCAGAGCTTTCAGCATTTCTGGATGGATCTCATCAATCCCTGGGGCTTTGCCACTGTGGAGTTGTTTGACTACCTCAGTGACTCTAATATAGAGTGCATATTAGTCGGATTCAGGAGTTCCTCAAAGTGCTCCTTCCACCGCCCTATTACCTCCTCCATTGAGGTCAACAACGTCCCATCCTTACTGTATACAGCTTGGATGGTTCCCCGCTTCCCCCTTCTGAGGTGGCGGACGGTTTTCCAGAAGCACTTTGGTGCCGACCGAAAGTCCTTCTCCATGTCTTCTCCGAACTTCTCCCACACCCGCTGCTTTGCCTCTTTCATGGCAGAGGCTGCAGCCCTTCGGGCCCTACGGTACCCTGCAACTGACTCTGGAGTCCTTCGGGATAACATATCCCGGAAACAATCCTTCAGTCGGACGGCTTCCCTGACCAGCAGTGTCCACCACAGTGTTTGTGGGTTACCGCCCCTTGAGGCACCCAAGACCCTAAGACCACAGCTCCCCACCGCAGCTTCAGCAATGGAGGTTTTGAACATTGTCCACTCGGGTTCAATGGCCCCAGCCTCCACAGGGATCCAGGAAAAGCTCCGCCGGAGGCGTGAGTTGAAATTCTGTCGGACAGTGGCATCCTCCAGACGTTCCCAATTCACCCGCACTACCCGTTTGGGTTTACCAGGTCTGTCCAGAGTCTTCCCCCACCCCCTGAACCAACTCACCACCAGATGGTGATCGGTTGACAGCCCCTCTCTTCACCAGAGTGTCCAGAACATACAGCCTCAGATCAGATGAAACAATTATAAAATCGATCATTGACCTTCGGCCTAGGGTGCTCTGGTACCAAGTACACTTATGAGCATCCCTATGTTCGAACATGGTGTTCGTTATAGACAACCCATGACTAGCACAGAAGTCCAACGACAAACAAACACTCGGGTTTAGATCAGGGAGGCCGTTCTTCCCAATCACGCCTCTCCACGTGTCTCCATCATTCGCCACATGTGCGATGAAGTCCCCCAGCAGAACTATGGAATCCCCAACTGGAGCATCATGTAGGACTCCATTCAAGGTCTCCAAGAAGGCAGAATACTCTGAACTCCTGTTTGGTGTATATGTACAGACAACAGTCAGAGTTTCCCCCCCCCACATCCTGCAGGCGCAGGGAGGCGACCCTCTCTTCCACCGGGGTAAACTCCAATGTAGCGGCGCTCAGCCGGGGACTTGTGAGTATCCCCACACTCACCCGGCGCCTCACACCCTGGGCAACTCCGGAGAAGAAAAGAGTCCAACCCCTATCCAGGAGAATGTTTCCAGAACCGAGACTGTGCGTAGAGGTAAGCCCCACCAGATCTAATTGGTAGCGCTCCACCTCCCACACAAGTTCCAGCTCCTTCCCCCACAGAGAGGTGACATTCCACGTCCCCAGAGCCAGCCTCTGCTGCCCAGGTCTGGGCCGTCGAGGCCCCTGACCTTCACTACCACCCATTTGGCAGCGCAACCGACCCCAGCGGTTCCTCCCACAGGTGGTGGGTCCATGGGATGGAGAAGGAGGTGCCACATTGCTTTTTCGGGCTGTGCCCGGCCGGGCTCTGTGGCAAACCCGGCCACCAGGCGCTCGCTGACGAGCCCTCCATCCGGGCCTGGCTCCAGATGGGGGCCCCGGGCTTCCTCCGGGCAGGGTCTCTCTTCTTCTACCTCGATTGTTCATGGGGTTTTTTGAACCATTCTTTGTCTGGTCTCTCAACTGAGACCACTTTGTCATGGGAGACCCTACCAGGAGCACCAAGCTCCAGACAACACAGCCCTCAGGTTCATAGGGACACACAAACCTCTCCATCACGTTAAGGTGATGGTTCCCGGAGAGGTTGTCTAAAACCTCACTGTAGCAATTGTAATTTTAACATGTAGGAGAATTACCACCTTTTGGTAAAATAGCTGTTCTATAAGTATTATAATATGTAGTGGACACAATTGGTTGGTTGGTTACATTCTGCATTCTACTATGAGAGGTTATCATTCCATGGAATGCTGTGTTCTAACATTTCTGGTGTCATGTTGAAACTTAGGAAAGCCTGATTCCATGGATTACACCTAGAAACAGAACGAGTCAGCATGACAACTCCTAGGTGACCCTGCCCAAACCAACTGGACCAGAACCAGCCAGCATGACAACTCATAGGTCAGTGTTTCTCAAATGGGGGTACGTGTACCCCTAGCGGTACTGTGGAGTACTGTAGGGGGTACATTAAATTTTTGCAAAATGCTAATTTAAAAATATTCTATGCGTAATTCATAAAATAATTCTACTATAAAAATTAATGAATTAAGTGATGGATTCTAAACATTTGAAAGTATTTAAATATTTTTGTTTAAAAAATGTTTAGTGAATCTATCACTGACACACTGTATTGTACCTCTTTATATAGACTTTATTTTCTACAAAAAACTTTTTCCGCTGGTCAGGGGTTCCTTTGCTTAACAAGGCAATTCAAAGGGGGTACAATATTGAAAAACGTTTGAGAAACACTGTCCTAGGTGACCCCTGTCTGTGTTAATTTCCACTGAATTGTGTAGTTGATGGCAATGCTGCCAAAAGGCTTTTGAAATAGGCCACCTGTATTTAGTGACACAATATGATCATTAGTTGTGGACAAACAAATGTATTCTTATAATATCACCCGGCACAGCCAAAAGAGGACTGACCACCCCTGAGAGTCTGGCTCCTCTCCAGGTTTCTTCTTAGGGTTGTACCCTACTAGGGAGATTTTGCTAGCCACTGTGCATCTGTCACATGCAGCCCAGTGTGGGCTGTATTATGACTTGATAGATGGACGCCTTCCAGTGTTTTAGTTTATTTATATGTATTGTTTGGTTTCACATGTTCCCTTTAGTTGCTTCTCTAGGTGTGTTTCTTGGTTTAGATTACTCCTTATGTGTTTTGTTATGTTTTGGTTCCCCCTAGTGTCTCTTTAGTGATGCCTGTTATATCCTTTCTGGTGTTGCACGGTGCACCGATACTTCAAAATTATTGCGATTCTCCGAGATTTAAAACGTCACGATTCCTAAATTTATTAGTATCGATACTTTTAAGAATGACCAAGTTCCAGATTTGTAAGAGACGTATTTCATGTTGGTGTGTGCGCAACGCACGCTTCCAGTGCCTCCCTATGGACGTCTGTTTTTTCTCCTCATGCACGCAGCAAAGAAGCTGCAGCTGTCATGTGACAAACAAACACTACAGTGAGATGGCTGCATGTGCGAGCACAAGTATACAAGTGCTACTGTGGTTGCCAGTCCACGACTAGTAGAAAAAGATGACGCGAGGAATGAAATATAGAAGTACTTTGCCTACCTTGGTGACAGTGAGGGCATAAGCTACCTATAAGTTGAGACCTGTTTGTCGTCAGTGCTACAAACAAATGCAAACAAAGTGTGCTAACACCTCGAACCTGGCAAACACTTGGCCAACAAGCACCCCGAATTGTACAAGGAGTTTAAAGACCAAAAGGTTAGTATGTGAAAGATAACATGATCACGTTCATGCCCTTAAATCAAATGAGGAGGCTATGGTTTATTTTGTGACAAGTCACTATTTTGCACCACCGTAGTTTGACGAGGCTATCTAGAGAAATAGTAGGCTTACTATGGGCATTATCCTCATGGCTAACCAATAGCCTGCCTAAAATCTAAAATCTGCTATTTCTTAGATGTTGATCAGCCAATTCAAATATAGAAAAGTAAATATTCGTACATATCCAGAAGAACATAATTTACATTGCAGTTCAAGGATGTGTAATAGTATTTATTACAGATGTCAATGGTTTATGTCTCCTTCATAGCTAACGTGAGAGAAACGCGAACATAATATGTTTGTCTTCGAATTTGCCCTAAGCATTGCAGATGTTTTGTGTAAAATTAGAATGTCTGTTTGAAGTGACTTTCTCCAAAACAGGGAATGACCTAATCATATATTATAATATATATATATATATATATATATATTAATCATATAACCAGAAGTGTTGCAAACTACTGATATTTGTCTTTCCTTCCTGAAGGTGGCTTTCATAGGCTAGGTCCGGGGGCGTTCCACATGCTGTTTTCTACAGTTACTGTATGCACCGAATAGCTTAATAACTTGCATCCTTTGTGCGTTCCTGTACTTAAATGTGCGCATTTCCTAAAGGATTCAAATATTTTTTACCTATAATTTTACAAATATTAGGCTACATGAAAATAGCAATGAGAAAAACGATTTCGTATTTCGACATTTTAATTAATGGACAAATGCTGAGGAAAATAGTTTTTTTCAATAGCTAATGTGTGGCTCCGTCTTTGGAATGATTATACATTTTAGGTGGTGATTTTGTGTGCAACCTCATATTGCAGGAAGCATTATCACATTTATCACTTTTCTTTCTTTTTTAAATAGCAATATATACAGGTGTACAGCTTTATAAGCATGGTCTTTGAATGAGGAAGTAGACTGTCGTTATCATCAATATGAAATATATGCATAGGGCTGGAATAGCTCTGCATTTCCATTGAAACATTTACATGAATCAGATTTAGCCAACAACTATGGCCATCTATGGCTAATCTTTAAAGCGTTGAGTAGCATAATGGTCTTAAAATGTGGATACCAAGTACTGGTATCGCTATCGGCCCATCCCTAAGAGGATGTGCATTTGTCAGTGACTTATTTATATTTGTAATGATCACTCCAACAGATTGAAAAAGAACACTGTTTAATTTAAACAGGATAAATGTAGTATTATGGCAACGGCACAGAATCTTACTCATAGACAGAAACTCAACCAAAACAATACAGGGTTCAGGCCAGAACAACTACACAAAATACAGGCTATGGCACAGAAGGAAAATCCAAGGCAGAATAAATCTAGACAAGGCAAAGGTCAAACCGGAATAACAAGAAAACATTGGAATGCTCAGAATGGAGAAAAATATACTCACAATACCTCACCAAGAGGGAATGGTGTGAGTGTGCTTTATATGGAGACTGGGTGAGTGTAGGTGTACAGAATCAGGCTGATTGAGTCCGGGCTATGGGAATTGTAGTTCCAAACATACATTGCTAAGGAAGCTGTAGTCCACAGGAAGTAGAACTGGTGACTGGGAATTGTAGTTCAGAACACAAGAGAACAGGGAAGTGGCAGTTTCCAGGGAAGGGGAACTGGGAAACGTTACAGATCCCCCCCCCCCAAGGCGCCAAAAGGTGGACACGCCACAGGACACCAGGTGGCAGAAGACCCAGGCAGGAGACCGCAGCAGCAGAAATCAGGCGGGTGGAGGCACACCAGGGCGAAGCCGACAAGTAGACAGGACCGGAGGATGGAGCCACGGCGGGCCGGAGGGCTGAGGCAGCAACAGCGGCCCGGAGGGACGAAGAAGCAATGGAGGTCTGGAGGATGGAGGCAGCAGCGACGGGCCGGAAGGACAAAGCAGCAACGGCGGGCCGGAGGGCGGAGGCAGCAGCAGCGGACCAGAGGGACGAAGAAACAACGGCGGGCCGGAGGACGGAGGCAGCAGCGACGGACCGGACGGCTGAGTCCGGGCAGGCGGAGGTCCGGCCGAGCAAGGGAGAAGCGGAAGCCGAGGCGAAGGCGGACCAGGCACTGGAACCACAGCAGACACAGGAATCTGCAAAAACACAGCACAAACAGACACAGACAGACAGACACAGACACGGGGACAGGGGCAGACACTGGCACTGGGAGAGTAGCGGGACATGGCCCTGGGAGAGGAGCGGGACATGACACTGGGAGAGGAGCAGGCTCTGGGAAAAGGGCAGGCTCTGGGAAAAGGGCAGGCTCTGGGAAAAGGGCAGGCTCTGGGAAAAGGGCAGGCTCTGGGAAAAGGGCAGGCGC
>JACXGM010041214.1:0-10113 GCA_016801145.1 Umbra pygmaea
TACAGTAATGTACTGTTATTTAATGAATTATGACTGTAATATGTCCTCCGTATTTTTACGGTTTATTGCATGTAATTTAGCAAAACAGTTTTTTACTGTAATTTGACGGAATCCGTCTGGAAACCCTGCTGCCAGAGATTTACCGTTTTTTTACAGTTTTTTTTTTTACAGTGCAGATTGGGATTTATAGTGTAGAGAGCTGCGTACGTCTTTTGTGCGTACACCACGTTTATCAATTAGGGCCCATGAACGTTTGCAAGACACTAATAGAGTTCCTGTGAAATGAAAGCAGTGCTTATAGCACATTGTGTTCAGAGAATATGTAAAGTACATCTAAGGAAAATATATTTCCTATTAGCAAAATGATATTCAGACTTTTGGCATGTAACAAAAACATACAGTAGTAGGTTACATACCCCCATCTTTTCGCAATGGCCTTGCATATGTCATGGGACTCTCCCAAGGAATTGAAAAAGGTAATATTCCTTTTACCTACATTATGTCACAGTGCTAAAACAAAATTAAAAGCCAGAAAGTTAATCACTTAAGCATGTCCCATCTACTATAACATACAGAAATAAAAGCCTTCAACAGAAGAATGTACTGTTTGAGCGTAAAAGGATTTGCTGTAATACTGCTAGTCAGAGCTGTCAACATTGGTTTAAAAAATATCTTGGGATATTGTGGGAAATTTACATTCACATTGTTGGTAATTTAACATGGGTGCAGGTTGCAGGGAGTAAACAGAGATAATTGCGAAGGTTAAGGTAATGAAACACTTAGCAAATAAAATGGGCCTTGATGAGCCAAAAATCCTACATGAAACACTAAACAACACCAATGTACAGTACACACATTACCTGAGGACAATGAACAATATCTAACTCAACACACATAGACTAAATACAGGACTTAGTGTATGTGCCAGATAGAGGTGCCAGACAAATAAAATGTTTTTTAAACTTGTAGTTATATTAAGTAACTCCTGCATCTGTTGTAGAAAAAGACTCACCCAAAACCAACAACGACACTTGGCATATTATGCTCTGCACAGCTCAGGTGATATGTCTAATAATTCATGGTCTTATATCCTTAAAACTGCACATACATGAAACCACCTTGTATTGTAATGAAAAAGCATCTGAAAAATTGCCAGACCGCTGACAAGTTGAACGCTAGCCACCAATCTCTTATTTAGGGTGAAAATCTTCTGATTACAATATACTTCCGATCAATCAGTGCATCCCTACCAATTAATTATGCAGGAACACTGATGTTACAAACCAATGGTTTTCCCTGAGTCTGTTCACCAATAAAGGCTTTGGTTCGTTGTTAGCTGTAGACACAAAGAAAGCCTCAGGGGCTGATACACTGGATCCATGCTTGTTGGCTAATGCTGCAAACATTAAATATATAGATTATAGCTCCAGATATAATCTAATATTAATATCAGGGTTTTTATCCCTACATTTTGGAAAACTGTTCAAGTGGTCTCACTATACAAGGTTGAGGACTCAAGATTCCTTGATAACTATTGTCTATCCTTCAAGGTGTCAACCCTAAAATATTGGTTTTGCACATGGGCACAGCACAGTACAGTACAACTAATACACTTATAAATTAGATTGCCAAAGTCCTGGGTGAAAAGTTCAGCTGTGTAGCTATGTTTGTTGATCTAGCAAAGCCATTGAATACAGTTCATCACTTAATCTTATTGAAAAAGCTGTCTTCTTTAGGTCTGGCCAAGGGTACTTGCCTTTGATTTCAGAATTAGATTATTGATAAAATTGGCTATTGTAACACATGGGAATAAATCTTAATTCCTTGTTGTCCACAAAGGACTAACTCCATGAGACTTTGTAAATTTTTTTAACAAATAAATAAAAATAAAAAGCCAAATAGAATCTATATAGGATTAACATAGAAGATTATTGTAAAAAGATCCATGAAAACTTTAGAAATCCTATAACATTCTTATGATTTGTCAGACTTTGGTTACTTTGGTTGAATATAATTTTGCATGAACAAATTACAGCTAGAATCCAGCGACTAAAATGGTTGTCTCAACTTTTATTGGACATTTTGCTTCAAGTCCTGAGGAGGCAAGTCTTGAAAATCTGGGCCTGGTTACCTAGGCATTAAAACCAGATGCATTGAAATAAATAATCTCAAGCAACACATAATGACAATGTTTTTTGCACTGCTTTTTCAACAGGAAGTCACATGGGTCAATGCTTGAATGAAAGCTCAATCACCTGACAACCCAAGTTAACAATGTAGGCACCCTAGGCACCAACAGTAAGGGAGTCAGTAGAGTGTAATGACGGCTGACGATGCAATAAAAGGTATCAAAGACCCCCCACCTCCCCCGGAGCAGAAACGTAGACCACTGTGCCAAGTTGAAGAATTTTTAGACAAAGAGTATATTGATGGCTTGTATTGATTTGGTTCTCAGGTAGCGGCCAATAATAATGTATTTGTGTCCTTTTTAGGACAATCACTTTCATCATTGTAAACTATGAGCTTTCACATAATAGGGGTTTCTTAGCTCTACAAGTAACCTATCAATTTATTTTCTCTTTACATATTCCCAACATAATGCAATGTCACCTTTTATGAGTTTCAGTATTTCTAAAAAATCAAACAAAACCCCATTTCAATATACAATTTGTAATTCAGTAATATAAAATGTGATAATCCATCCTGCATTCTTGACCATTTGTCAAACCAGGTAGTGGATCAACATAATTCAAAATGTGGTCTTCATTTTTCTTCATATGTGAACTCTCTTATGGATCCAAAAACAAGCTTTTATGGCTTCTGTGAGAACACTTCTCAGTTACACATAGAACCATACATATACATAGAACACTTTTGACCTAGGAGCTGTGGCGTGGAACCAAAAATGGTTATTCTAGAACTATAAAATGGTTTCTACTATGGGGACAAAGGTGAATTCATGAGGGCACACTCACAAAACCTCTTTTTGCTATCTTCCCTAACCCTCGGTGATGCCGGCCAATTTGCATTGATCATAGAGCTTCACATTCACAATCAGCAAGCAGCACTGCCAAGGATCAAATCCATCTTGCCTTTTTTGCCTGTGACAGCAGATTGACATTTTCCAGCTAGAGATGTGTAGTCTCTGTTGTCCAAAAATATTTGCTTCTTAGGATACATGTCAACTCTCTTGAATCCGTTGGGAGTTGTGGCAATGTCAATGTCATAAAAAATTGGTGAGAAAAACTATTGGAATAAAGTACTTTATTTAGATTTTCAAATAGCCTCCAGTGGGAAATGAACCCACAACCCTGGTATTGCAAGCGACATTGTCAAGCAATTGAGTCAAAAGAGGCCACAACAAATTTGTTAATTCAAGCTACTTTTATCTTGTACTTCTGTTCGAGCTGGCAGTCCTTCAGCTTGTCAATCCTGGAGGAGGTGTGTGGCCTCCTACATGCACAGCACAGAGAGAACATTGCCTTCAACCTCTCTCATCAACAAGCTGTTTTCGCCCACTGGACTGCACTGACTGGATGTTTTTTCCTATAACATTTCCTGTACACTTTAGGCACACTTGTGCATGAAAATCCCAAAAGAGCAAGTATTCTTGAGGTTTCATGAGATTCAGTTATTATTTATTTTGCTGATTCTAACATATAATCAAACAGTTATGACTCACTGTCTAAAATAGCAATACATTTTTGTGAACACAATGATGTACACAATAAACTGGTCATTGAATATACATACTGTACAAGGTAAAGGCTCAGTCAAAGTGGTAATGTTTGAGATCAATATTTATGGCCATGTAGGGCTCAGCGGCGGATTGGCCGTCGGGAGCATTGGGACATTTTCCTGTGGCCTGCGGGTCGTTTTGGCCTGCCGTGAATTGTCAATGTGGCCAGCAATAATATAGCAAGCAGGAACAAGTTGACGGAGAATCCGCACATCAGACACGACTCCCACTCTCTCACTGCAGTGTCCTCGCTTCAAAAATGACATGGTTCTGTCCATGCAAAGATGTAATTCTGCCAAAATATTTGTTGTTTCAACATATTATTTCCAGTGAACTAGTTGCATGACCCTTTTTAAGCTAGGAGCACTTTACATGTTAAGTTATCCTATATTATATTACATTTACCTTGACTTCTAATAGACTGTTAAGTCCACTTCACCATTTTGTCAGTATGAGGAACTATTCATAGTTTAATAAATAGTCTTTAGTTGTTAACTTGAAATTTTTAGTTGTTATAAATTAAGCAAAGTTATGTAAACAAATGAAACTAAGTTAAATAATTAGGGACTTCCCAAAACCTTTAAGACAAAATTATTAGGTATGAAAACACATCAGAGAGAACGGTCGACTCGGTAGCAATGTGCTATTAACCCCTACGTTAATTTTGCGCCTGAGTTGTCCTTTAACGCCTTTCTGGACATTTGTCTTTGGTCAGATTGTTTACAGTTTTTTTCTAAATGTAAATGTTTTTTAATGTAATAGTTCATTGAGAAGTGGCAGGTAAATAAAGTGAAATCACAATTCATGACAAGACTGCTAACTATTTTACAAAACATGAACGTATGAGAGGGTCAATTACGTTCGTAGGGAACTCGATTTAAAAACCGAATTACAATAAAATATGATCATGACGTAGCATGTAAACAGGGTAGTTTTTGGTAGGGTGGACATCGGGGATGGTGGACGCGCGTATAAATCTGTGACTTACATCCCGGTGTTTGCGAGTTCAAATCCAGGTGGAAGCTTTTTTTGTGTTTTGTTCTCCATTCCAGCATGATGCAGATGTGTTGCACATTAAATATTTTGAACGCTATGGAATGTGTGGAATGTTTTCGCATGAATTGGCTAAATGAAACCTGCAGGTGCAAGTAATTGAAGGATGAATATAGCCTAATAACAAAACGTGCAGCTGAAACATAAAAAACCTGAAATATGTTGGCATATAATGTAATTCATGTTCTCCAAGTTTTATGAGAACATAATTTGGGAAACCTTCTGAGATTGGGAATTACTGGAAATTCTGTTCGAAGGTACTACTGCACTTAGCCAAAGAGGTAAACGAGCTGGGGCGCTGGTACGCTTAATGCGCCGCGGATTACGGATTCTGCTACCTGGAATATTCCTTGAAAATATGTGATGACTCAACAATAAACTGGATGAACTAGTCTTGCTTTTGGGGAAAACAGAGACCTCTCCTTATCTTCTATCTGCATGTCCTTCTACACCCCATGGGAATTTAGATTTCACGGAGTGCCAACGTGCATGAAGCACAATGGCAGCTAGCCGCCCATATACATGGATTGGAGCGGTCATACCCAGACTCCTTAGTTAATGTTCTGGGTGACTTTAACAAAGGTAAACTATGCCACAAACTCCACAAATATAAACAATCTATAAAAATCTCGACCAGAGAGGAAAACACTTTGGATCACTGTTACACTACGATCAACAATGCATATCACGTGGTGGCCCGCACTGCTCTGGGTCTCTCAGATCACGTCATGGTCCAACTGATATTCACATACAGGCAAAAACTAAAACTAGCAAAGCCTGTTGTGCGGCAGTCAAAGACGTGGAGCAGCAAAGCAATTATTGTACTCATAACGCAGGCAAAAAAAGTCCACTGGCCGAGAAGATCTAATTGATCTTTAAAGATATAAAGATCAATTAGACTGCAACAATCTCAATACAGAGTTGGTTCAACTTTAAAAAAATATATAACTTCGATTTGAAAAGACCCATATCCTTACACTCTTTTATACCTCTGGTAGGACATTCCACTGATGACTAGTAGCTTTCACTGCGAAAGACGATAGTCCAAATACAGAATGACGAAAAGGAAACCAGACAATTACTCACGGATGATAATCTGGTAGACCTCACAGTTTTCGGAGTAAAAATGAACAAAGTAACATAATACAGAAGGAGCTAAACCATTTAAGATTTTCTAAACCATACACAACTTTAAAAAAGTTAAGAAAATTATGTTTCTCTATGATCCTACAATGATGAAAAATGATCTTCTCTGCAACCTTTGAGAGTACTGGCATTGAATGTAGGGGACATATTTTGTTTGTTAAATAAACATTGAAAATGTATCTTACATATTTTTCGAATGACTTAATTAATTATTGTTTAGTTAAAGATTTTCTGAGTTTTCTATGATTTTTTATACAAAGGTTATTACTATATCAATAGGGATAGGGGGTTAAGGTTAGGGTTTACATATTTTCAAGCTGCATCACTGTATATAGTTACATGACATCTAGCTCAGGACCAGAATTAATACTATTTTCAAAAAGCACCGAGCAACTACACACCACGTTCCAAATTATTATGCAAATTGGATTTAAGTGTCATGAACATTCAATATTTTGTTTTTCAATCTGGATGGTATTGTGTCTCTGGGCACTTTGGATCACTGAAATCAATATTATACACCTGTGATAATTAGTTTGCCATGTGAAAACTACTTAAGAGGGATGTTTCATATTATTAAGCAGAGCACAGGTTTCAAGCAAAATGGGAAAGAAAAAGGATCTCTCTGCTGTGGAAAAGCATCAAATAGTGCAATGACTTGGACATAGTATGAAAGGCAGTGGTGGGCCGTTAGGGCCTGCAAGGCCTTCCCTGCAGGCCCAAAAGTAATCAGAATCAGAAATGTATTTTTGTACTTCTTTAATATATTTATTCATTAACACTATATATATATTTTACAAAGTTCATTTAAATTAGTCTTTATGGTGATTTCATTGCTACAGTACGTTCTTTTCAGTTGCCTTGCTTTTAGCACAGCTCATATAAATGAAAGCTTTTATCCAATAAGATTTTTTTATCTGTGTTGTCTCCGGGTAGACTAGGGCCTTCAGAATTCCGAGTAAATACCGTCTGCTGTTGAAGCCCATCAGGACCATGTTGTTGATTTTCATATTTTTAACCAATCAGATTTCGACTTTACCATGTTGGGTGTGTTCTTTGACCAAGTAAAGCGTTTCTGCAGGCCTAGCCTTACGTCAGCATCGTTTCTGTTGCTGATAGGAGGGGCAGTTCAATAAAGTTAAGCAAAAAAAGTTTCCCAGCTTAGCTCTCCGGTCTCCGATTTCTTTAAACTTTCAATTTTTAGATTGTTATATTTTTTACTTTTAGCAGAATGGCAGATGGAGGTGAAGAAGTAGCTTTGGTGGCGAATATAGGACTGGGCAGGATCGACTCTCAGCACTAGGCAATATCTTTTATTGGAACTTAAGGCAAAGATGTGCTGTACAACTGCGCCATAGAAGTCTTTTTAAAAGAGAAAGGAGGACGGACTTCGTTTTCAAATAACGAGCAGCTTTGGTGAGTTTGATGGATTTTTAAATATTTTTTCTAGCAGAGCCTTAACTAGGGAAGGTGGAATGGTTCAAATACCCTTCATCCAGAATCCAGACACTCATTACAGGCTATAGGAAGCATCTAGTGGCTATTATTTCTAAAATATTATCATATATCTTATATATATATTAATATCTAAAATATTATAATATATTATCATCCAATAAACCTAATTTTACTACTGAATTATTACAGTTTCCTTCAATTATTTGATAGATCAAAAAGAAATTGCTGATCCAAACACACAATTATTTATAAATAAAAATCATGGAAATTGTCAGGGATGCCGAAACCTTTCCATACGACTGTATATAAATATTACAACTAATAAAAACAAACAAAAAACTGTGTTAAGTTATAAAACCAATTTAAAAAAGGACCAGCAATATAATAGTTTCCCCACCAGTCTATGATAATTCATAAATCACAAAGTAAACATTAAGAAATTGACAAGAATGCAGTCAAATGTTAGAAAATATATATAATACAACCACTATGACTCATTGTGTTATTTTTCAATAAAGATTTCAATAAAGATTGGAACTGCGTTATATATCTTTATATAAAGCTAATCATGTATCCATCTAAGAGCGGTTTGCTCTATTTGTGTTTTCTTGACTAATAAAATACATCAACCTCTGGCAGGTGCATAATGCGTCGTGACTTGTGTTAATTTTTTCTGTGTGTTTTACAAACCAACTTTATTCACAATAGCATTATAAAGACGGGACTTTGACCACGTAATCATTCGGCCGATTTCGCTGCGCCCTGCTAATGAAAAGTGTAGACAGTATATTTCCTATTCGGGCAGCGAAATAAATTACAATACATAACCTGTCTTAAAGAACGTCTTGATCGACTAAGATACAGCAAATGTCGTGGCCTACCTCTCCTTGTCTTCATGGCATTTCTGGTTCCCTGATTTATGCTTTCCTTTCCCTGACATTTTCAATCACTCAATCAGTCACTTGCTCAGTCTCCTGCTCTTCCACCAAGTTCATAGTTAACTTCAGCTGCCGCTTCAACTCTGATTGGTTCTGTTCACAAGTTGGGGTGGGACTTACAACTTCATTGGCTCTGGGTCCATCTAATGTTTGTCACTGAACTGAATAATTATACTTCGGATCTGACTAAACCATCTTAGGACGGGGAGAGGAGCAGATATTTGGAAAGCTTCTTTAATCTAATTGCATCTTTCTGTGGTTCTCATTAAAATTTCAGGCATAGAACTAATATAAATATTAGAATTATTTACAAAACAGGGGCCTATATAGAATAACTGCTGGATTTTGTGGGGCCCCCTGTGCAATGGGGGCCCCTATAATTGTCACCACCCATCACCCCACTAGCGACGGCCCTGGCTACAGTATGTGTAATGCGACATACTGTCATAGTGCGTAGTGTTAAATTCTTATGGTTTCAGTCGTGTCGGGTCAATTAGTGTATTGTAAGTCTCATAGGTGTTGAGCCTCCTGGTAAATAACCTTTATCGAGTGGAATAAACTTATCTATACAATGAATATGGGGTGCATTATATGCCAAATGAAAATAACCTATAGCCCTAGAATGTCATTGTGAGGTTATTATAATGCCTTTTCATTTCGGGAAGATAGTGAAGGCCTAGGTGTAAAATGCATGGCCCGCCACTGATGAAAGGGTATGAAAACATTAGATATTTTTTAAAAACTTAAGCATGATCATCATACTGTAAAGAGACTTGTGGCGGATTCAGATCAAAGACAGGTTTGTGCAGATAAAGGCATAATGAGGAAGGTTACTGACAGACAAATTCATGGGATTAAGAGAGCAGCTGCTAAAATGCCATTACAAAGCAGCAAACAGGTATTTGAAGCTGCTGGTGCCTCTGGAGTCCTGCGAACCTCAAGGTTTAGGATCCTCCAGAGGCTAGCATTTGTGCATAAACCTACTATTCAGCCATCCCTAACCAATGCTCACAAGCAGAAACGGTTGCAGTGGGTCCAGAAATACATGAAGACTCATTTTCAAACAGTCTTGTTTACAGATGAGTGGCGTGCAACCCTGGATGGTCCAGATGGATGGAGTAGTGCATGGTTGGTGGATGGCCACCATGTCCCATCAGCAAGGAGGTCATGCAAGGAGGTCATGTTTTCAGCCGGAATCATGGAGAGCGAGCTGGTAGGCCCCTTTGGGGGGGGAGCTGGTAAGTGTGAAAATGACCTCGGCAAAGTATATAAAGTTTCTGACTGACCCCTTTCTTCCATGGTGCAAAAAGAAGACCTGTGCGTTCCATAGCTAAATCAAAAATCATGCATGACAATGCACCATCTCATGCTGCAAAGAATAAATCTGTGTCATTGGCTGCTATGGGCATGAAAGGAGAGAAAATCATGGTGTGACCCCCATCCTCCCCTAACCTCAACCCTATTGAACCTTTGGAGCATCCTCAAGCAAAAGATGTATGAGGGTGGGAGGCAATTTGCATCAAGACAGCAGCTCTGAGAGGCTATTCTGACACCCTGCCAAAAAATTCAAGCAGAAACTCTCGGTAACACTTTACAATAAGGGTACGTGAACTAACATTAACAAACACATTATTAAACATGAACGAATGATGAACAAATACATTAATAAGAAATGAATAATGAAAACTCATACTTAACTACTAATGTACAAATGCATTAACTAATAGTGATTACCATCATTTGTACATGTTTATACTCGACATTAACTCATGTTGATTT
>JACXGM010041215.1:0-10113 GCA_016801145.1 Umbra pygmaea
AGCCGCACGCTCCTCTGAGGTCATTAAGGTCTGCTGACCAGCTACTCCTTGTTGTCCCTAGATCACGGCTCAAAAATAGGGGAGATCGAGCATTTTCAGTCGTGGCCCCAAGGCTGTGGAATGAATTGCCTCTGCATGTCAGGTTGGCCCCTAGCCTCCATATTTTTAAATCACGACTTAAAACTCACTTTTATTCATTAGCCTTTAAACCTGTTTGAGAGTTGTATTCTGCATTTTAATTTTTCTAGTTTGTTACTTGTTTTAAATGTATGTTTTGTTTGTGTGTTTATAATCTGTTTTAAATAGTGTCAATGTCCAGCACTTTGGTCAACTTGGTTGTTTTAAATGTGATTTACAAATAAAGTTGGATTGGATTGGAGAAACCATGTACCTCTGTCTGTGTACTGCAAAATTGGACCCCTCAGTCAGTGAAATATATCTCAGTTTATGAGCCTACAGTTTCATATTACAGTCGATTGGGAAGAGTCATTGTGTTGTATGACACCAAAATCAATTATGGCACTGCCCTTGTTATAGGACAAAGAGATCATGCATACACAAATATATAGCAGAATGGCACTTATTTCAGACACACTGTGAACTCTTCAGAAAAGTGAGAAGCACTGAGGAAGTGGAAGTCCTAAGATCAGCAGGGGATGAAAACAGACACGATGAGGCTGATCTGGGTGACACATCGTATCCACCAAAAGATGACCAAAAGTCATGGTCCAGTATATTCTGAACAAAAAGTTACCTGTTTCACTTTCTGAACATTTGCAGCTTCCATCAGTGGAAAAGGAATACCCAAGACATCTAATTCCAGAAGAGATGATGTGCCAGCACTGCCCTGGCAATGTACCCCTTAGTGACCCAATCCGTGTTACACAAAAGGGAAAAATCCTCACCAGCTCATCATGGTAGGTCCGTGATGCCGATTCATTGTTATTATTTTTTTAATTTAAATCGACTATGCGAGATTTGGTCTATACTTTTAAAAATCATTCACTGTACTGTGATTTTTTAAAAATCTTTAAATTGCCAGATGTTTCTACCTACTGCAAGTCTTGTCATCAATGTGGAACCTACTTCCGGTACCAAGAACGGAATGATGGCATACATAATGTTAATGATCGAATACTCCATGAGCTCCCTTTATGCATAATCATAAGGAACATGCTACAGGTAGTTTTTGATCTTAATTTAAGTATAGTCTGCAATTCAGTCCTTTTTTGCGGGGGAATGTGCAGCTAAAAATGTACAGTATACTTAGGTTTACATTATTATGTTTCTCTCTTAGGGCCACACTGCCATCAGCAGAGTGGTGGAGTATTTGGAAAGGACTTCAGGGGTGCAGTTTCCCTCAGCTGATACAATTCTGCAAGGGATATCTTCACTTTGAAGCTGTTACAGAACATGACTATCAGTATTTGTGTGTTAACAGTGGGGACCATCCACCAGTGGTCATCATGGACCTCCATAAGAAGGGGGCCTTCCATTTTTCAGGTAAACATGCTTTCATTGAATAGTGTGTCATCATCTAGTATTAATTCACCCAGCTTTTAATTTCTACACAGATTTTTCTTTTGTGTAATGTTTTGACATTATTTCTTTAGTAAGTGACCTTTCACCACCTGCCTCGAGAAGACTTTAACTTGATATGCAAAACCTTTGGGAGGCACTTTCAGTGCAGAGGATTGGTCGAGGATTTGTAACAAGTAATTAAAACCAAGCAAACAATTTGGAAATATGTTGGAGATGTTTTTAAATGGCTGCAGAATTGTGTGGCCAAAAAACAAAGTAACATGGACACAGATCCATAACATGTTAATATTTATCACTATGTAAATATTAAACTATTTTAACAATTATTTGTTGTTTGTTGTTGATGTGATATTTCACAAGGTCAACAAAAAATCTATTTACTGTTTCACCAAGTTTTCACTTGTGGGCACCAGAGATAGGTCAAAAAACATGTAGATCAAACCATGTCCTCAATACAGAATATCAAAAAGTTTGTCCTCCATAACCAACTGAGGTCTCTGAAATAACAGTAACAGAAGACCGCCTGAGAGAGGAACTATACAAGCAGAAGGTATAAACACAATTTATTAGATTTTCAATTTTTTGTAGCCATTATTTTCAAAAACATGTCTCCTCATATTTTTATTTTGTTTTATTGTATAGGTTCAATTGGTTAGGAACTTAAGGAGTGTGGGTTATATTCATCTGGATCACGAGCTGACCTCCCTCTGAGATGTCCAGTGAAGTCGAGGCAGACATACGACAAGGTTTTTCAAAAGATCTGCGGTCTCATTTATAAAAATGGCGTACACACAAAAGAAGATGTACGCCACTCTCTACGCAATAATTGGGATTCAAAATCAAGGCTTCTGTGGCAATTTACTATAGTAATTTGTGTATGTCTGCCTGTTTTGTCTGACCATTGTGCCTTACACATTAAACAAAACAGAACCAAATAATGAATTACCTGCATTATTCCAAAGGAAACAATTTCATAAAACATTTAAGAACTTTTTTTCTGTAACTTTATCAAATTTCCCTTTCACTGTTCAGGTTAGGTCACTATTTTAAGCTGCTGCCGACAGTATACTTTATAGACAGTTGTTCTTGAAAATGTATTGTATTATTTTGTAGTCACAAACCAATTCTTACAAGCACACTCCAAACAGCAAATTAAGTTTGCCAGATATACAGGCGGATGATCCAACGTACTGCAGTAACAACAATGAGGGGCATTTTATCAGAATATAGAATAGATAATCTGCTTAAAAATATAGGAAATTTTGGATAGGATAGAACACCACAATTAAATCTGCTAAATAAAAGTATATTACATTAATTATTAATTAAACGTATAGCCTAGGCCATCTTTATGTAGAGCATCAATTCTTTTTTTTCAGATCCTCAGAGAGTTCTTTGCCATGAGGAAATTCCAGTGACCAGTATGAGGGAGTGTGAGAGCGATAACACCAAATGTAACACACCTGCTCCCGGTTCACACCTGAGACCTTGTAACAGTAATGAGTCACATGACACCAGGGAGGGAAAATTGCTAATTGGGCCCAAAATTGGGCCTAATTGGGCCTCATTTGTTGCCAGTGGTTTAGACCTTAACAGCTGTGTGTTTTTCAGGGGACAGCAAATCTACACTGTTATACAAGCTGTACACTCACTACTTTACATTGTTGCAAAGTGTAAATTCTTCAGTGTTGTCACATGAAAAGTTATAATCAAATATTTACAAAAACGTGAGGGGTGTATTTACTTTTTGGAGATACTGTATATATTGTAAACACACACCTGTTCTAAAGAGAGCAAGAGAAGAAATGTGCTGCTGTATATGCACAACAGCCCCAATATTATTAGCATCAAACCAACTTCCTCTGACAGATTGTTCATGAATTTGTGTCATACCTCAGTAGCACCCAGGTTGACAAAACGGTCTAATCACAAATTACAAGTCCTTTTATGAACATCAATCATTACCAACATCCATTACATTTTGCTCATTGTATACCATACAAAATATACCAGAGTGCAAATAATAATATGTTGGTCAACCCTGTAACCTTGACTCAACAGTAAAGGTACAGTTGCATGCAAAGGTTTAGGCATCCCTGACAATTTCCATGATTTTCATTTATAAATAATTGGGTGTTTGGATCAGAAATTTCATGAAGGACACAGTAATAGTTTGGTAGTGAAATTAGGTTAATTTGATTAACAGAAAATGTGCAATATGCATCAAAACAAAATTAGACAGCTGCATGTATTGTTTTTACCAGTAAAATTATTGTAAATGTAACAAGTCTGGTGGAAGTAAAGAGACTGAAAAAGGAGTGTAGTTGTAGAGTGTAGTGGTAATTTAAAAGGATACTTCACCCTACAGCTATCTGGAGGTGCTAGTAGCTTTCCCCAGACATTTGTAGAACAGTGAGATATGTTTCACCTATCCCTGGCTAGTTTAAGAGCAAGATTTGAAATTTTGCAGGGAATTTTCACATGCTGACGTCACTGTGTGAGTCCAATGGACTTTGGAAATAGGAAAAATGATTATAGGCGTGTATTCGGTCGCGAAAATAAGCATCCCTGTTATACTGATCTGGCTTTCAAACCTACTCATTAAAGCCTCGGTTGTCCTTGATTTTTTAAGGTATAGGTTGTCTTTCTGTGACGTTTCGATCAGCCGTTTTAATGCTAAACAGACGAGGTGGTATGATTTTTTCAGTATGTATAGAACTACAATGCTGGCTTCCTTGTTCCAAGCCCCGCCCACCCGGCATGTTCTCTGGATTCTGTGCAACAGTTTGTAAACAAAGTCGCAGGTAAAACAATTGCTACTAGGATCTAGGATTTGCAGATGAGGAATTTTACAACTTGCTTTTACATTCTGAGTGACATCCAAACATAAATGTTTGTGCCCGAGCACACTGAAGAACATTTACAACAAATGGAGTTTGATATTCAGCTTCAACAAAGCAGCATGTTCTACAGATAATCCAGTTGAAACGCGGTTAAATTCTAATTGCCTAAGTGGTTCTGTGGGAATATGTCCATCCATGTCTACTGAAGAAAAAAGTACTTGCTACAATGAATGGGATCGTGAACAAGCTATACTTGTAAGGCTTGAACCAAAAATGACTGACGACCGCATATGCGTCACTGAATCACTGAAGTTTTCCAGCACACATGGAAAGAGACGTAGCAAGAGGACAATTAACAGATGAGTAAGTTTATTAAACCTATTTTCTGTACCTTGATAATGGAGCACACATCGTGTCTGTGGGGTAATGTTATTAAACCTATTTTCTGTACCTTGATAATGGTGCACACATCGTGTCTGTGTGGTAATGTTATTCTACTGTATGTGTAGTGTGCCAGCTGTATTTAGTAGCTAGCTGAGTGTGTAAATTACTATACCTTACAATACATAGACTACTCTTTCTAGATAAAGAAAAATTCTAAAAAATGGAAAAACATCGCTTTTCAGCCGCTTTCGGGCTGTAGTGCCGGTTAATTTAGCACGTAGATCCCTTTCATAATCTTCCGACCTAAAATGCCGACTGCAGACCCTAACTTTTTATAGCCTATTGTAAAGTGTGAAAGAGAACTCCTTCTTATTGGGCTTGCTTGTAATTTCTGCAACCAGGTACAGAACACCAAATGGGCATGATGAATAAAAATTAGACTACAATTTCAAAAACAAATATGTATAACTTTCTAGCGTCAAGCTCTACAGAGGTGTGTTGTTGAATTGCCCATGTCGGTGTGTTCAAACGGGGACGGGCACTTAATTCGCTTGGAATTCTGGGAGTTGTGTTAACTCAAGTTTAGATGGATACAGAAGCACCCCAGTAGATGGGAAAGGAACTGAAATATACTATCAGCTTTTCTCTGAAATATTGAAAAAGAACAGACGTGTATATGACATAAATCATCTATGGTAACGTTTGTAAATGGTATACTATGAAACTGATTTACTGTGGAACACTCCTTTAAGGTACCCCTAACTGCAATTGCAAACATACACATGAGAATAAGGGTGACAGTAATACTCAAAATAATTAACATCCCAGAGCTGCCAACTCTCACACTTTCGTCCATGTGACACACGCTTTTGCCTGTTTTCACACGCACTCACGCCACACATTCAATTTCTCACGCAAATAAATCCGGCCGAGACTTGTTTGTTCCTTTTTCAAACTCCTCCATGGTAGATGGCGCTGATGAGTGCCACTGAACCTTATGCGCTGCACCCAGAAGTTAGCGACAGAAGAAGAGACAACGGGAAAGAAACACGAAAGACAACGGGAGAAGAAACGGTCACTACCTTGCGAATTCTGATGAGCTGAGACTAGGTATGTAACAATGAAATGTCGTCCAATTGAGTACTCACTCTCTAAAACTTTAAATCTTGAAATAAATTATTTGTTTTGACGGGGTTCAGTTAAGGAAGAAAGTTGAACATTGGATTCACAACCAGGGCTAAACTTAACAGATTACTCAACGAGGGTGACATCACACCACAGCCAGTGGATTCATTCCATGAAGCTGTATTGTGTTTCCTGACAAGTACTGTGGACTATGCACAACGAGCTGCCACTGGAAGAGCCACTGATTAAACATGTCGTATTTGTAGATGTACGGCAGAGGGCTGAAAGTGACATAAACGATGCCCTGTACTTTGTTGAAAGGTTAGCTAGTTGTTTTTTCTCTAATTATTGTCTATTATCTTAGCTGTAACACCCTGCGTTTTATGACGTATTTTCACTCCTAAACTGCACATGAACTATTCTTATGTGGCTTCTCCTCAAAGATGCATATGAACTGCTACAGGTTGATGGCTATATACCTAAAACTTAACAACTTGTAACTCTACTTTCATGAATAGGTTTCCCCATCTCCTCACACCATGGGCCAGAGAAGTATGACCTTCTGGGTGAGGAGTTTCTAAATTTTCACACCATGCCAATGATACCCTGCAGGACAAACTGAAATGGAAAGCTTCTGGGCTGAAATGGCAACCAGGAAACATAAGGTAAACATTTTTGGTTTGTTTTGACTTTCCTTTTGGCAGGTGTGGTTTGGCTACATCTGTTGCATAAACTTGTTGCGTGCATATAGGTGTCATGCATGTTGCAAATTATGCATGTTTTATCTGATCAAAAATCAAGGTAGGTTTTTCCATTGTGCTTTGGTGCATTTTTGATAGGTGACAGGAGCCAAAGAATTTGAGAGGCTTGCTGCCGTCGCCAAGCTCGTCCTGGTGTTGCCCCATGCAAATGCAGATGCTGACAGGGTGTTTTCAGTTGTGGGACTGAACAAAACCAAGAGAAGAAACAGCCTAACATTGGATAGCACCCTGTCCTCAATAATGACCATAAAGATGGCCAACCTGGAGCTCTGCTTCAAATGGAAGCCCCCCATCTGAGGTCATCAAGGCCTCCAAGAAGGCCACAGGCCAGTATAACCATGCCCACAGATCATAGACAAGGACTTTAAACCAGCTTCTGATCTGCATCTGATACTGATTATGCCTCATTTTTTTGTTATTTTTGTAATGCATTAATCTGTTTTCTGCTTAGAAAAAGTTGTACTGTTGAAGTACTTTTAAGCACTTGATTGTTGTACTTATTTGTTTCTGATGGACCATTTGGTGGTTTCTGAATGAAGAACAATGTCCCTCCCTAACTAATCTTCTGTCGTTTTTTGGCTGAACATAAATCATTAAGTGCTCTTAACAATACAATTATTCACAACATGGGTTAGGTTTCAGTAAAAATTTGTTTATTACCATTCTAATAAAAATACTTACTCAAGAAGATCTAAAAATGGTATTACATTAATTTCATTGATCTAAAAAGTTGTAAGAGTTTTTGAGTAGACCAGAGTAGAGGAGTGGGTAGTGGTTCACATAGTGTGCTTTGTGCTTATTATAATAATGTATTCTGAAAATTCCCTTGCATTGTATTGATAATCTTTATTCAGGGGAATGTGCCTACCCATTTAAAACAGCACATTAGTTTGCTTATAATCTACAAAATAACTGTGCATAACTTAAGAAGATGTAAATGCATATGGATTAGGTTACAGAGTCTGTTTATCTTTAAACCCCTTTGAAAAAACACTTTAATTAACGTCTAAAAAACCTGTGTAAATAAAGAAGATCTAATTACACTTCCCCATGAACATCAAATGTAGGGGACAACATGCTTATTGGTCTTGTTTCATTTATAAACCTATTTTCTCAAACATCTAACCTTGAAACTATCCCTTACACTTATCTTAACCTAGCATTACCCCATAAGCTCGAAAACTAAACATTGTATCTGAGCAGGTACATACACACACAAACACACATTTACCAGACAAACATAAATTACTCCTTGGGCGGGATATGTGTTAAAACCACAGTCAGCTGGCTAACTTCTCAAGAATTTTGTGGTCAGCTTCTTTTTACTTGTCAGAGATGGTGTTGGTATGACTCATGTTTTATTTTGTTACGTGTTTTATTGAGATAAATAAAGATGGAGAAATTGTTTATTGTCTTAAATGCATAAATCCCATTTTCATCATATTTACTCTGTCTGAAATATTAAATGTGTCACAATATTATTAATATAAAATACATAGATATTGAATGTTATTAATTAATTTAAACACCTCACTGTATATTATATACATTTGAACATTCCAATATTTATTTTTAGACTGTCAAGGCAGAGTAGCATTGGCCTTGAACCTCAAGCTATGTCATGATAGTCCAGGCTATATTTCAGAACTAGAGTTGTGCACTGTTTAATACATTTATTCATCTAATAAATTTAACCAGAGTCCAGCTGAGGTTCCTCATGAGCAAGCTCTCGATCAATGGATAGCAAACAGTTTATACAAAGAATGATGTCACAACAGAATCTTGATACTGATTTACTATTGGCCCAAATGGATAGCATTCGTTTGAATCTCACCAATGGCTACACCATTCGGTTACATAGCGTCAGCTTGTCTAAGCATTCTATGTTAATTTCTCTCTGAGGCCCAAATGGCTATGGTATCACTTCTTACTTAGACAAAGCCCTTTAAAGAAACATCTGGCTATTGTTCTCCATTTGGTCAAGCTGCCTTTGGCTCACCCACATTGCATTTCAAAATACATCCTGCTTCTCAATTTAAATTTACTCTGTCAGCCACATTCCTGTCAACAATCTATATTTTACAGTGAAACTATTTTCTTCATAATTACATAACTTATTTCCACAATCCCAGAATAACTTGGTCTTTGCACATAATTTCCACATGATCTATAGTTCTCAGGGAAGATGAAACAACAATGCATACACTGTCCACCTCCAGCAAGGCGACTGACAGGAGCTGTTTTTCTGTTTAGTATTCATTGACAATACGAAAACTATCTACTGAGCTGTCAAAGCTTGTCTTGCAATCTCACACACCCATAGATGAAACTGACATATTAGCTCTTTCTCTGAGGTAAATCAACTTCCGGTTCTGGCACCGTACGTCAAAGCACCGCACAAGTTGGATTATTTCAACCCTTGAGACACACCTGCCGCACTGCATCCACATTTTGACAGTTCCGGTAGATTTGCCGCAGCGGTGCGCATTGCTTCCTATTGAAATGAATGGACTTCCGCCGCAATGCAACCAGTTTGAAATATTCAATGTGTCACAATATTATTAAACATTATTAATATAAGTAAAATACATAGATATTGAATGTTATTAATTAATTTGACTAATATTCTACACATCTGTAAACACCTCACTGTACATTATATACATTTGAACATTCCTATATTCATTTTTAGACTGTCAAGGCATAATAGCATTGGCCTTGAACATCAAGCTATGTCATGATAGTACAGGCTATATTTCAGAACTAGCGTTGTGCACTGTTTAATGCATTTATTCATCTAATAAATGTAACTAGAGTCCAGCTGAGGTTCCTCATGAGCAAGCTCTCGATCAAAGGATAGCAAACAGTTTATACAAAGAATGATGTCACAACAGAATCTTGATACTGATTTACAAATAGATGGCATTCGTTTGAATCTCACCAATGGCTACACCATTCGGTTACATAGCGTCAGCTTGTCTAAGCATTCTATGTTAATTTCTTTTTGAGGCCCAAATGGCTATGGTATCACTTCTTACTTAGACAAAGGCCTTCAAACAAACATCTGGCTATTGTTCTCCATTTGTTCAAGCTGCCTTTGGCTCACCCACATTGCATTTCCAAAGACATCCTGCTTCCAGAGCTGCCAACTCTCACGCTTTCGCCGTGAGACACACGCATTTGCCTGTTTTCACACGCACTCACGCCACACATTCAATATCTCACGCAAAAAAATCCGTCCGAGACTCGTTTGTTCCTATTTCAAACTTCCCGACGGTAGATGGCGCTGATGAGCGCCACTGAACCTTATGCGCTGCATCCAGAAGTTAGCGACAGAAGAAGAGATACCATTACCGCGAAAGACAACGGGAGAAGAAAAACGGTCACTACCTTGAGAATTCTGATGAGCTGAGACCAGGTATGTACAATGAAATGTCGTCCAATTGAGTACTCACTCT
>JACXGM010041216.1:0-10113 GCA_016801145.1 Umbra pygmaea
CTTAAGGTGATTTAATGTACCTAAACAACGATCAATATTAACCAAATTTCTCTCTCATATTGCTCATCATAACCACTGAAAATTATAAAAACAACTAACCCAAATTCAAATTATTTTATATATTTTTTATTTTGCTGATCCGAAAAATGATCCGATCCGTGACTCTGATCCGAAAACCGATCCGATCCGTGAGTTTCATCATCCGTTGCACCCCTATCACCTACCCCGCTGTTGAGTCCCCTTCGCTTATCGCTCCGGTGCAATGCCATTTGTTTTACAGAGTTTGCACGTAAAACTTTTTAGTTTAATTTAAAGTGAAATTCTGCCATAATATCCAAGATTTCGGTCAGACAGTTTAAAAAGTATTTACTTTAAATGACAGCTCCACCACACAGCGAGCAACAATATAGACCCAACAAATCGATAATGAAATTTGTTACCAACAATTTTAATAATCGATTTTTATCTTTTTTTAATCTTTTTTTTTCTTTTTCATCAAATCGTTGTTACAGCCGTACGGTAATTGTTTCTTTCATTGGCCAAAACTACAGTTGCGAACTGTAATTACAAGCATTCCATAAGTGTCAAAGGCAATTATTTACTATTACATTCCGTTTATGCAAGGAGTCAATATTTGCAGTGTTGACCCTTCTTTTTCAAGACCTATGCAATCCACCCTGGCATGCTATCAATTAACTTCTGGGCAACATCCTGATTAATGGCAGCTCATTCTTGCATGATCAATGCTTGGAGTTTGTCAGAATTTTTGTGTTTTTGTTTGTTCCCCGAGCTACTTAGTTATCCCGTTTGCCTTATGACAAGGTGCTCCATCATGCTGGAAAATGCATTGGTCATCACCAAACTGTTCTTGGATGGTTGAGAGAAGTTGCTCTCAGGGGATGTATTTGTACCATTCTGTATTCATGGCTGTGGTCTTGTGAAAAATTTTGAGTGAGCCCACTCACTTGGCTGAAAAGCAACCCTGGCATTACACAGGACTGAAGGTAGCTTACCTTGTCTTTTCTGGACAATGTGTTTTCCAGATGTCCCAAACAATTGGAAAGGGGATTCATCAGAGGAAATTACTTTACCCCAGTCCTTAGCAGTCCAATCCCTGTACCTTTTGCAGAATATCATTCTGAAGTGGCTTTGCTGCCTTTCTTGACACCAGGCCTTCCTCCAAAAGTCTTTGCCTCAATGTGCATGCAGATTCCCTCGCACCTGCAATCTGCCATTCCTGAGCAAGCTCTGCACTGGTGGTGCCCCGATGGCGCAGCTGAATGAATGTAAGGAGATGGTCCTGGCACTTGCTGGACTTTCTTGGGCACTCTGATGCCTTCTTCACAACAATTGAACCTCTCTTCTTGAAGTTCTTTATGATCCGATAAATGGTTGACAAGGTTTCCCCCTGAAAATGTGTTAGTTAAGGTGGATCGGTTATCTTAGCCTTCTTCTCCGGGTGGAGGAGGGGGGGCAAATCATCATTGTCGAAATGTCCATAGGTAATCACATTCTCTACTTATGGATGCTGGTGACATAGCACGATGACATTTAAACACCACCAGATGGCACTGTTCGGTTGCATCACACGTCATATTTACTATGTTTGGATGCTTCACATGTCACATTTACTATTTTGGGAGTGCGTAGTTAAGGCGGCCGCCTTGACTGCGAAGTGCTGCGGGAAACCCTGGTTGATATTGGTGCAATCTTACGAGCAATATCCTTGCCTGTGAATCTCATTTTGTGCAAAGCAATGATGATGGCACGTGTTTCCTTGTAGGTAACTATGGTTGACAGAGAAAGAACAATGACTTCAAGCACCATCCTCTTTTAAAAAATCTGTTATTCTAAACTCATTCATCATGACGGAGTGATCTCTAGCCTTGTCCGTGTCAATGTTCTCACCTGTGTTAACGAGACAATCACTGACATGATGGCAGCTGGTCCTTTTGTGGCAGGGCTGAAATGCGGTAGAAAGGTTTTTGGTGATTAAGTTAATTTTCATGGCATATAGGGACTTTGCAAGTCATCTGATCACTCTTTATGACATCCTGGAGTATATGCAAATTGCCATCATCAACACTGAGGCAGCAGACTTTGTTAAAATTAGTATTTGTGTCATTCTCAAAACCTTTGGCCACAGCTGTACATCCAGTGTCACTGTATTCTTTAGCTTAGTAGGAGGTTTTAACTGTAAGACACTCACAAAGTATTGTTATGTACATACAAATACCAGGACACACACATGTGCATGAGTGCAAACACACATAGCTCTGCCATTAAGGATTATGCTAATTTTGACTGTACAGAAAAAGGGTAAAAAAATGGATCCACAACGAAAGACCAATTTGGAGTGGTATATTCTTGGAAATTATTTATTCTCAATGACCAATTATGGTATACACCGCTCAGCCTTAACATTATGACCACCTGCATAATATTGTGTAGGTCCCCCTTTTGCCACCAAAACAGTAGCCTAATATGCAACAAACAGCGATGCTCTGTGTGTTCTGACACCTTAAAATACCTTAAATACTTACCTTATAAACAGAACTGCCTCGAGGGGCAAAACAGTAATTGTCAATATATACACAACACTCACGGACTGACAATACAATAATGAGCAACAATTGTTTCCCTTTTTTCAGGGATGTTGCTGTCTTTTTATAGCCATTACAGGATATTTGAATTTCAACCACCTTTTGGGCCCTATCTTGCACCCAGCGCAATTGATTTTATACATCGACACATGTATCATTCCTATTTTGCACCTAACGCACAGTGGACTTTTTCCTCCACAGACGCACATCGATAAATTAGGGAATAATTTACTTGCTCTTCCAGGGGTGATTCAGCGAATAGAGGAGTGTGTTCCGACGGAAACGTTCCCTGGTGCTATTTTGCAGTTTCAGAAAACATTTCTGTCACAGACCAGGAAAAACTTCAGCCAAAGTCAGTGGCGTGTTATTCAGAAGCCATTTTAAGGGTGCATGCTTGGCCATAATGTAGCGTGTGCACAACGCGCATACACTTTGCTTCTCTCCTCTACACAGATGCAGCAGTTCCCATTTTTGCAAACCCATACATAATTATAAGGAAATATATTACCACACAAGGGGAATTATTTGAAACAATGAATGGGCAAATGTCTGTCGTGGAAACTTGATCATATAAATGATCAAAGTATTTTGGAAATGATAGGTGGTAAACATGGAACTCATTTTGGTAATCATTGAAAAAGAAGGTTTGTAGATGTTTCCTGAAGATCGGTGGAGACTGTCATTCTAGCCTCTAGTGAAAGCTGGAGTTTTGATTGGATCAGGAGCTGACTTCCCAAAGGTTCTGGATGGCCAGAAACCCAGAGTTTGAAGAATGAAGAACCTGTGTAGGGCTGTACATAGAAGTAGGATGATGGGAGATCTTGCCCATTAGGCAGCCCACTGCATTCTCAATGAGTTGTAGCAGTTTGGTGGCATGCTGGGAGCCCCATCAAAGATTTAGTTGCAGTAAGCCAGATGTGAGTGAATGAGTTCCTGGATGACTACCTGTGCTGCTTCCTAGGTGAGGTTAGGTCGTACTCTGCAAATGTTTTAGAGTATGAACTTGCAAGAACGAGTCGTAGCCTTGATGTTAGCAGAAAATGACAGGGTATCATTCAGGGTCACGACAAGGGTATTTGCACTCTAGAAGGGGGACACTGTCCAGTTATCAAATTTGAGCAGCCAGGCCTTCCCACAGAAGAAGATCATCTCAGTCTTATCAGGGTTGAGCTTGAGGTTGTGGGCTAATATCCAAGCAGATATGTCAGACAGGCATGAAGATGTTTGGTTTTACTTGGGTGTCAGACGTTGAAGGAGAGATGGTTGTCATCTGCATAGCAGTGATAGGAGAGCCCATGTGAGGTTAGGACAGAGTCTTTCGTGCCTGAGATGCAGAGATCCAAAAGAGTGGGTGGAAAGAAGGATGTGTTGGTTCACTGTCAAAGGCTGCAGATTGATCTAGGAGGATGAGAACAGAGAAGAGTTCGCTGGCCATACAAAGATTTGAAGTCTGGCACTCTGTAGCCTTGCAGAAAACAACTTGGGTGAAACATGTTCTACTGTCCTAGAAATGTCTGGGAGAAGCTCCCAGCATCTGTGTCCCAGTAGCATGGGTCACTCCTTTAACAAATCCTACAAGTTCATTTCCAACAGCCAGTCTGAATGGTTGTATATTTTAGCAAGATGGTGCTCCAAAACATCTCAAATTCAACCACAAAATATTTACCAGAAAAAAGGACAAAGATCTCTGTCCCCAGACTAGACTATGGTATTGTTGAGAGATTTCTAACATGCAGGAGACACAAGAGTTTGGACACGAGCTGGAAGAGTTTAGCAAGGACGAGTAGGTCGGGGTGGGCATCTAAAGTCAAGAATAGAAACGATCATAGCTGGCTCCAGAAAATGTTTACCAATCACTGATAGGGTGTCCTTACTTTCACATGCCATGGTCACTTTCATTTAATGTTTAGATTCTATGGAAAATGCAAACAAGTAGTAATCATGTATAAACATGTGGAGATAGGTGTCATGTTTCACTTAATAAAGGTGAGGTCAACTCCTCTACACAGAAAATTCATTGTAATGTATTGATTTTCCAGGTGTGCCCAAATGTTTGCAAACAACTGTAACAATTTTTTTTCTGCATGTCTTTTAAATCTCTATCAGATTTTATTCAAATTTTATTTTGCCGTTCAAACTTCATGTCCTCAGGGAAGCATTCTTTTAGGATTATGTAATCTTAGGATGATGTAATGCTAGCCATATGCTCCTTCAACAGCCAGACCCTCTCTGTTTACCTCCCTCCCATTCCATGTCTGAGCAGTGTATTGCTCAGGGCGGGAAATTAAGGCATTTAGGCAGCCAGCACAGTCTCTTCTAGTCTACTTTTTCTAACTTGTTCTGCAGACAAGCTGTTATTGCTCAATTTAAGCTGCTGGGCTGATTGTATTTAAACTCAACTTCAATCATTATTTGATCGTATCTGTGCATGCCTTTGCAAGGAAGTGTGTTTACTTATTTAAACTCACTGATAAATTGAAGGCAGTGATTGAGGTCTGACTATGAGTCATAGTTATTGCATCTTATTGTTGGATGCATCTGATTTAACACATTGCACTTGATGATTTTCTTATTGGCTAAGCTCTGGATGATGATTTGTTACATGCAAGCAGTCTTCCTCTGAGTTTCTCCTTGCTGACATAGCCCCAGCTATTTGAACCAGATGTTGCAGCTTGTTGCCAGCTTATAAACCGGAACAATATGTCAAGCAAGCCGCTAAAACTAACACTTGTGGTGAGAATTGCCCCTTGAATACACAGGACAGGTTTCAATTATGTTCTACAACCGATCCTTACTAAATTGTCACACAAACATGGCTAATGGCACAGTACATGATCTGATAAGTAATAAATTACAGTATTAACATGGCTTATTGCAGAGCACTTGATCTGATTAGCCTTAAAGGACAATTCCGGCGCAAAATGAAACTAGGTGTTAATAACACATAGGTACCGAGTCGACCATTCTCTGGGATATGTTTCCATGCTAATCGAATGTGCCCAGTTTTAGTGCAAACTGATAATTTCCTTATAACGCTAGTTGTGTGGACATGGATGAAGTAAAATTAAATTGCTATTTTATACCACTAACAAGGCTTAAAGTAGCACCACACTTCCACGGTAGCATAATGAGGGTCCCTACATGCAAACCGAAGTATTAAGAACTTTAAGTGTACAGACAGTTTATTAAAAAGATAGTTTAAAAGACAGTACTATTTGCGTATACAGGCAGGCGCCATCTTGGGAAAACCGACTCAACCAGTCGAACCACAAACGCCGTGCTATGTGAGCTGAACTGTAAGCAAATTGTGATTTTAGTTCACATCGCCAGCTGTAAATCTTGCTCCTTGATCCTCATGAAGGACCGAAAAACCTCTTGCCATGGGAGATTCCAAGTCACAGTTCAGCTCACGTAGCATGGCGTTCAGGGTCGAGTCTGTTTTTCCAAGATGGCGCCTGTCTGTATATGCGAAAGGTACTGTCTTTTACACTATCTTTTTGATCTCAAAGAATTAGCATATTTCATCTGACCAATAAAAGAAGTGTTTGTAATACAAAAAAAAAGAAAGTCAACCTTCAAATAATTATGTTCATTTATACACTCAATACTTGGTCGGGAATCCTTTTGCAGAAATGACTTCTTCAATGCGGCGTGGCATGGAGACAATCAGCCTGTGGCACTGCTGAGGTGTGATGGAGGCCCATGATGCTTCGATAGTGGCCTTAAGCTCATCCAGAGTGTTGGGTCTTGCGTCTCTCAACTTCCTCTTCACAATATCCCACAGATTCTCTATAGGGTTTAGGTCAGGAGAGTTGGCAGGCCAATTGAGCACAGTAATACCATGGTCAGTAAACCATTTACCAGTGGTTTTGGCACTGTGAGCAGGTGCCAGGTCATGCTGAAAAATGAAATCTTCATCTCCATGAAGCTTTTCAGCAGATGGAAGCATGAAATGCTCCAAAATCTCCTGATAGCTATCTGCATTGACCCTGCCCTTGATAAAACACAGTGGACCAACACCAGCAGCTGACATGGCACCCCAGACCATCACTGACTGTGGGTACTTGACACTGGACTGCAGGCATTTTGGCATTTCCTTCTCCCCAGTCTTCCTCCAGACTCTGGCACCTTGATTTCCGAATGACATGCAAAATTTGTTGTTGTTTTGTTGTGCTGCTTCTCTGTAGCCCAGGTCAGGCGCTTCTGCCGCTGTTTCTGGTTTAAAAGTGGCTTGACCTGGGGAATGCGGCACCTGTAGCCCATTTCCTGCACACGCCTGTGCAGGGTGGCTCTTTGTGTTTGTACTCCAGACTCAGTCCACTGCTTCCGCAGGTCATCCAAGGTCTGGAATCGGTCCTTCTCCACAATCTTCCTCAGGGTCCGGTCACCTCTTGTCGTTGTGCAGCGTTTTTTGCCTCACCTTTTCCTTCCCACAGACTTCCCACTGAGGTGCCTTGATACAGCACTCTGGGAACAGCCTATTTGTTCAGAAATTTCTTTCTGCGTCTTACCCTCTTGCTTGAGGCTGTCAATGATGGCCTTCTGGACAGCCGTCAGGTCGGCAGTCTTACCCATGATTGCGGTTTTGAGTAATGAAACAGGCTGGGAGTTTTTAAAAGCCTCAGGAATATTTTGCAGGTGTTTAGAGTTAATTAGTTGATACAGATGATTAGGTTAATAGCTCGTTTAGAGACCCTTTTCATGATATGCTAATTCTTTGAGATTTCATGAGCTGTATGCCAAAATCATCAGTATTAAAACAATAAATTACCTGAAATATTTCAGTTGGTGTGCAATGAATCTAAAATATATGAAAGTTAAATTTTTATCATTACATTATGGAAAATAATGAACTTTATCACAATATGCTAATTTCTTGAGAAGGACCTGTAGTCACTTTTTGTCTTACAGCCTGAAATCAAAACATAATTTTTTGTTCCTGCTTTATGTAAACATTCTGCCTTACAACATTCAAGTAATGCAAAAAGGCAACAGTTTTGAAAATGAAAAAATAACTAAATTAACAGCTTTGGAGATTTGATCAGTCCCATGATATAATACTTTGTAGAGCCAACTGTTGCTTTAATTACAGCCATCAGTCTGTTTGGATATGTCTCCATTATCTTTGTGCACCTAGATTGGGAATTATTTGCCAATTCTTCCTTGCTGTAGAGAAACACCCCCACAACATAACGTTGCTACCACCATGCTTCACAGTATTTGTGGTGTGTTTTGGGTGGTGTACTGCGTTTGGTTTTTCCTAAACATAACGCTTGGAGTTCAGTCCAAAAAGTAAAATCTTGGTCTCATCTGACCATGAAACCTTTGGCCACAAGGCATTATAATCTTACAAGCAGGGATGGACTGCTACATCAGCCCCTCAAGATGACATTGGCAGTGTTAAGGCTGACAAACTCAAAAGTTCATCAGATTCTGTCAAACTAAAACCATTACAGTCTTCATTTGGTTTGGTCTTGCTGTTGCATATTGTTGTTACTAGCTAGCTTGAGGACTAACTGTTCACATGAGGGAACTGTGTTTGCTTTTGCACTTAATGCCTACTTTTATTGCACGGTTCTCTGGGCTCGATAAAAAACAACATTAATCAATCTCTCTTCCTCATGCACTTGCTCGTTGAGTAGACTGCATAATTATACATATTGTGCGTGTGTTTTGGGGACTGTTCTTGTGTGTACTATGAAATAGAATACTGCCTGTATCCCTGCCAATTTCAAATGTATACTCGTAAACGTGAAGGTTTCTGTGCTCTCAATGGCTACAGCTCCTCAAGGGTTTCACAAAACCCCTTATGACAAGCGAAAACATCAAACATGCCACAAAAAAATAAGGCCGTCTGGGACAACCAGCAAAAGATGCGTCTCCGAACTGTTCATACTTCAGTGACGGGAACAAGCACTGATTTGGCACTTTTTTGGGACAGCTAAATCATGGCTAAAATCATGTAGCGTATACATGGCTTAAACATTAACTACAGGAGTTGTCTCATTAGCATAATCAGGAACAGCATTTTGCCCTGTAACGTTTTACTGTGGTTTCGGCTATAATACTTAAGATTTCTAAAATGACTTCTATATGTTTTTTAGGTAGACTTGCTATAATTCTTTAAATCCATATTTTCCATATTTGGTGATTCAGGAAATTGTGCTATTTCACTATTGCTTGACCTCAGTGCTGGATCATCAGGGTTTCCTGCACAAAATTTGTTAGTTAAGGTGGTAGGTTGGGGTTTGCCGTCAGACCGGTGGAGGTTGGGGTGGGGTTGGGGTTGCCATCCGACCCGGGGTGGTGCTTGTTTGTGCGATAGACTACAGACTCTGTAATACATTTAACAATTATTCATTAAACACTAAATATTACATTTAAATAATAATATATAATTAAGAAATAACCAGCTTTTCAAAATAGCTGTTGCAATGTGCAATTTTAACAAACACCATACAAAGTATACAACACTATGTTAAATGTGATCATTGCTTATGGCCGAGCTGACCATGATAGATGGTGCGATGACATTCAACCACCACCAAATGTCGCTGTTCGGACGCATCACACAACTTTTCTTTTTTGACGATGTAGTTAAGGCGGCAGGCATGTGTTGCTTAGGCAGCCGCCTTTGCTACAAAGTGCTATGGGAAACCCTGATCACTTCCAGCAAGGGGTTGGTATCGAGGCTGTTGCTCCACAGTGGTTTCATTCTTATTTGAAAGATCAAACTTTTACTGTTAATATTGGAACTATTTCCTCTTTGGCAGCGATCACATGCGGAGTACCTCAAGGCTCGATCCTGGGTCCAATTTTATTCTCTTTGTATTTGCTCCCTTTGGTCTCCATTCTCCGTAAACATAACAAACCATATCATTGTTATGCTGATGATACAGTTGTTATTCTCTTTGTATATGCTCCATTTGGGCTCCATTTTCTGTAAACATAATATACCATATCACTGTTATTGCTGCTGATACACAGTTGTACTTACTGCTAAATCCAGGTGATACCAACTCCTTGAAGTCCCTTTTTGACTCCCTTAAAAATATTAAGGGCTGGATGGATAAAAACTTTCTCCAACTTAATGAGAGAAAGACACAAGTGATACTATTTGGCATCCCCAGATCAATTCATTAACTATATAAACATTTTGGGCCCTTGTCCACAAATGTGCAGCCCAATGCCAGAAATGTAGGTGTTCTCTTTGATTCAGCATAAAAATTTGACAAAGAAGTTAATTCTGTTGTCAAAGGTAGCTTTTTCATCTGAGGAGCAAAACTACCATATATACCCGAATATAAGACGAGGTTTTTGTCCTAAAAATAGTCTGAAAAAATGGGGGTCGTCTTATATTCGCGATATAGACAAAATCAAGGGGGTAACGGAGAAAGCAGGGGGAAACAGCAGAGGGCGCCAACACAATAGGGTAATTAATGACAGTGTTATAAATTAAATAAACAATAAATTGCCGCCATGGAGAGATCAAGAGATCATCTTGAGAAAA
>JACXGM010041217.1:0-10113 GCA_016801145.1 Umbra pygmaea
AGGAGCCCTAACTGGGGCAGAAACAGGAGCCCTAACTGGGGCAGAAACAGGAGCACAAGGGGGTCTAGCCTGAAAGCTAGAGGGACTAGCCCTCAGACGGGGGGCCCTATACAGCGGACCACTTCCCTGAACCTGAGAGCCAGCGGGGCTAAGATAGCTAGCCTGTACACGATGAGAGCTAGCCTGTACACGATGAGAGCTAGCCTGTACACGATGAGAGCTAGCCTGGGGACTATGAGAGCTAGCCTAGGGACTATGAGAGCTAGCCTGGGGACTATGAGAGCTAGCCTGGGGACTATGAGAGCTAGCCTGGGGACTATGAGAGCTAGCCTGGGGACTATGAGAGCTAGCCTGGGGACTATGAGAGCTAGCCTGGGGACTATGAGAGCTAGCCTGGGGACTATGAGAACTAGCCTGGGGACTATGAGAACTAGCCTGGGGGCTGGGAAAGCTAGTCTGCCTGCTAGGGAAACTAGCACTCAGACGGGGGGCCCTATTCTGTGGACCACGGCCCTGAACCTGAGAGCTAGGCAGAAACAAGACAGAGCTAGAGGAGATGCTAGCAGAACAGCTACCTTCTAACCTGGCTACACTAGCCTGGGAGCCAGTAAGGGGGGTGCTAGCCTGACTACTATCAGAGCTATTAGCATTAGCCTGAAAGCTGACTGGCTTGTCCTCTATGCTAGCTCATAGTCAAACGGGGGTTCTTGTTAGAACGCCTACCCTGAACCTGACCATAAAGGGGGAAGCTAGAAGAGGGAAGGGTGCAGAGGGGGCTATCCGGCCTGCTAAGGGGGTTAGCCTGTGAGCCAGTCCAACCCCAGTCCTCCTCTGTGTCCCCGAAGACAATTTCCTCCTCCTCTACTCCACTCCAATAGCCCTTACCCGCCGCATGTTGGGGTTGTCCTGCCGGGAGCGTGAAGAGCTCCAGGTCCTCCCAGGAGAAAGGGGGGAAGCGGGCTCCCGAGGCAGCGGCCATAATCCGGTCCATATGAGCCCGTAGCTCCACGGCTCTTGCCTCGATCGCCTCATCCTCCAGGCGGCTAGCAACACAGGTCTTCCTTAGCTGTCTCTTCATTTAAAGGTTGGTCAATCTGTCATGGTTCCCTCGCACAGCAGAGTGAGAGACAGGCGCGAAGGTAGTAACAATCCTCAATACTTTATTAAGAAAAGAAAACACTGCCACATGGGGCGAAAACGGAACTAAATATTGTACACAGGAACACGTAACAGCAGACATTGACCAACAAGGGAGGGAAGCACACACACAAACTTAAATACTAACCTAACGAGGACTTAACGTAAAACATCTGGGGACACTTAACAATGACATCACCTAAATCATAACTAAGGCAAGACATGAAACGGACACAAGAGGGAGCCAAAACACCACACATAAGGGAGCAACCTAGAGACACAGACGTGTTATACATGGATATAACCTACAACTAAACCACCGTGATGAACACTGGACAGCAACATGGGAGACATATACACAAGAGACAATGCACAAAAGGGAGTCCATATAACAGCCTTCCAGGGCTGAACGTTACAATGACTGACATGTTGATTAGTAGTTGAATCAGGTGTGCACGCTCTGTTATAGTTTAAGTACATGGACTGGCTGGTGGCACCTAAGGAGAGGTTTGAGAACCACTGTCCTACAAACGTTTGTGAAATATTTCCCCAAACATTTGGGTTCAGATTATGGCTTAACTTCTTTGAAACTAAAACATGTAGTATATAGGTACTGTATCACACCTTTCAGATATCATTGTCATACAATCCAGTCAAAGTTTGTTTTAAAAACTCCATGTTATTAAAACAAATAATGTCTGGATTGCTGAATTATTTACACTAGAGCACCTCAACAAGTGGTTGGAATTCAGATATGAGAGCTATGACTTTTGCCATTTATATTATGCATTGACACAATTTTTACTTTTACTTTGTGTACTTAAGATTACATTTAAGATCACATATTTACTTTTGGAACTTAATTACATTTAAATTCAGATACTTTAAAACTATTACTCAAGTAAAAAATCCAGTAGGTGACTTCACTCTTACTGGAGTCTTCAAGTTGTCAGTGAAGCTGAATACACCTTTAACTGCCTCTGCAGCCTGTGAATATTTAGCATAGCAGGACTTGTCTTCAGCCCACAAAGAGCACGGCTGGATTCTCGCAATTTCGAAAAACAACTTCTACTGAAAATGAACCGCAAGGTTTTCAATTTTAATTCGCCTTTGGCTAAGCCACACCCTAAAATGTAGATGACCAATCACAGCGCAGCCAAGAACGAGCTCCCACAGAGGTCCGACACTTTTTCACAGCGCTCCATTGACTTTAAACACAGGCGTCTCATATTTTTGGTCTTGGCAGGCTATTACCGTCGTAGTTTTATAAAAATATGGTTAAACGTTGTGCCTGGGGCATTTGTAACAGAGATACGCGTTTCCCAGAGAGGTTGGAGGGGGGTGTCCGTTGTCTTCCCTTCCCAAAACCGAAGTCAAATCCTGACAAGTGTCAGCTAATGTTAACGTTACCTAGCATACCGGTTGTTGATACGCTAGCACCCGCTGCTAATAAATACAACGTTATACTCGCATAGTCCATTTGCTTTGTAATAAAGATTAAAGAAGTGAATAGAGACCTACCCAGCTTTGCATGAACAGTGTTGCTCCTTGATATTGTTAGTCCCAGCCTCCGTTTCGATTAGTAGGATATGCGGTGGTTAATTTTTTGACTGTGACCGGTATGCTTTTGCCTCTATTTGGATGCCTTGTTGTTCCTTGTGTTTCATCTGTATGTCTTGAATATAGCCTTCGAACGCATATTGCAGCCCCTTTTGCCTACTTCTATCGGACATTTTATTTGCTGCTTTATATGTTATGTTTGAGCATGCAAACGCTTAGCATTTTAATCGATTAGTAGATGCATTCTTTTGGGTGTCATTCATTTCGGATTTGATTTTACTCTTGGGAAAACCAGTGGGCCAACATAATATGAATACACACCTTTTTCATTTCTGCCCACATATTTTCAATAGGATTGAGGTCAGGGCTTTGTGATGGCCACTGCAAAACCTTGACTTTGTTTTTCTTAAACCATTTTGCCCCAACTTTAAAAGTATGCTTGGGGTCATTGTCCATTTGAAAGACCAATTTGCAACCAAGCTTAAACTTCCTGACTGATGTCTTGAGATGTTGCTTCAATATATCCACATAATCTTCCTTACTCATGAAGTCATCTATTTTGTGAAGTGCACCAGTTCCTCCTCCAGCAAAGCACCCCCACTACCTGATGCTTCCATGCCCATGCTTCATGGTTGGGATGGTGTTCTTTGGCTTGCAAGTGTCCCCCTTTCCCTCCAAACATAATGATGGTCATTGTAGCCAAACAGTTTTGTTTCATCAGACCAGTATGATCTTTATCCCCATGTGCAGTTGTAAACCGTATTATGGCAGTTTTGGAGCGGTTGCTTCTTCCTTGCTGAGCTGCCTTTCAGGTTATGTCGATATAGGACTCGCTTTACTGTGGATATAAATACTTTTGTACCTGTTTCCTTTAGCGTCTTCACAAGATCCTTTGCTGTTGTTCTGGGATTGACTTGCACTTTTCGTACCAAAGTACATTAATCTCTAGGAGACAGAACGCATCTCCTTCCTGAGTGGTATGTTGGCTGCGTGGTCCCATGGTGTTTATACTTGCATTTTATTGTTTTTAGAGATTAAAGTGGTACCTTAGGTTATTTTGAAATTGCTCCCAAGGATGAACCAGACTTGTGGAAGTCTAAAAAAAATTCAGAAGTCTAGGCTGATTTCTTTTGATTATCCCACAATGTCAAGCTAAGAGGCAGTGAGTTTGAAGGTAGGCTTTGAAATACATGTACAGATACAGCTCCAATTGACTCAAATGATATCAATTAGCCTATCTGAAGCTTCTAAAGCCATGACATAATTTTCTGGAATAATATTCTGTTTGAATGTACAGTAAACATTGTGTATGTAAACGTCTGTCCTACTGGAATTGTGATATCGTGAATTATGAGTGGAATAATCTGTCTGTAAATGATTATTTGATAAATAAACTAGATGTCCTAACCAACATGCTAACACTATTGTTTGTTAACATGACATTTCTTTCTGATACACCAGCAGTCATTGTCAGGCATGAGGCCACAATATGTTGCTTGAAAGGCATGACTGAGGCTGTATCCAGATTCCAGAATTAATTTGTGCATTTGTCAGGCAATTAATTGGGATGTCCCCTTCTAGCACTCAATCCGTGTTCTACTAAACATAAACTTTTTCATGGCATGAATGTGTCAGGGGGCTGACAGTTCTTGCAATCTGAGTCAGACAAAACATTAACTTTGATATTCATATTATCTTCCCAGAGAAAACAGGCACTGGCTCATGTTAGTCCTTCAAAGGACTTAAGGTAGTGGTGGTTTCCTGTGTATCCTCAGAGGAATGTAGTGTGGAAAATCAGAGTGACATTGTGCGAAAATAGTGTGGTCTAGAGAATCTTAGATAAATATCACGGAGAAAGAACAATTGGGCATAGTGTAAAAATTGGGAATGATTTAAGTTTTAGGCATTACAAGTTAGGGTTAGGCATTAGGGTTAGGGCTAGGAAAAAGGTAACATTTATTTGTGGGTCAGGCTTGGATTTCAGGTGCCGACAAGGACAGAAAAAAAATTTGTGCTTGTGCATGCATTTGTCATATGTGTGTATGCAGGGACCTGATGTTCCCATAAAAGACTCAGCTTTTTTGGAAAGCCCAACTAGGGAAATACAATATTTGACTTTGGGATTCTGTTTAGGTAAAACATACAATTGGTCATATTGTAAAAATGTTGGTTACTTTTATGTTTACTGTAGGTCTAGATGTTATGACTAGGATACGTTTAGTTGTGGAAGTTTGGTAGTAAGTGTTAAGCTAAGAATTGGTGGGAGTTTGGGTATGGGGAAAAGGGAACAAGGATTTCATGGTTAGGGTAAGGTCTTATCAAGGATAGTACAACAGCTTTATGTGTGTATTTTATGTGTGTGTGTGCATACTAATATGTCTTTCTTTGTGTAGTAATTACAGGTAAGTGTCCAGAACAAACCAGGACAAGAGGCCAATTACCAAATATACAGTTTATTCACAGAGTATGCATGAATTAAAACCATTAATAAAATAAGGCCCACAAGCCAGCGTGTAACTGGACAATGGCAACTTTAAAAGGAGAAATGCAATGGCATTGACAAAATCGCTGTAGTAAAATCCACAGGAATGAGTTAGGGGCTACCATTATGCTTTAGGACCCAATACACACAATAGAAGAGCAATAGACTCCAATAGAACAAGATACCACTGCACACTTATCCACAAATCAATTGTTCACTACAAGCAGGAAATAATAAGAGATTTCTTAATTCACTACAAGCAGGAAATAATAGGAGATTTCTCAATTCACACTGACAAGAAATGAGGGGTCTCTAAAGCTATATTTGAGCCTATAATCCCTAGAATTTCACAGTGCCCATCTGTGATAGTGCAATTTACCCCTTTGATAATAATATTCAAACAAAAAGACAAACCCAACTAAGAACAAAAACAATGTATACAAATAAATGCCCATTAAATTAAGTTAGGAAAAAAAAATGACAGTCCTATAAAACCTTCCATCAATGACATTCCTATAAAAAATCTGGACAACATTAGACCATTTTCCAGCATATTTTAAGACATACACACTGCATTTCATAAAATGACATTTTAAGACACAATGCATTTAATGAAATGCTCAAACAGTCTACTATACCTTTAAGTCATTTAAGTTTCATTCAGACCAGCAGCATGTTTTAATGTTGTGATGACCGATACTAAACAGGAAAACAAAGAATACATTGAACATCTCATAGTTACATTCTAATATATTTGACTACTTCACAGTTCATACTTACAAACATTGTCCCTGCTCCAAACTTGAGCTTATCTAAACAGCTGACTGGAATTGTTTTACAGTGCACCTATACGGCAATCTGTCTTGTCACTGATCCTCTGCGCTCTATGAAAACTAATGCGCTTCATAATTAAACAACTTTACATACCAATTCACATTATTTAAATACAGATTTTATTATCTGTATTTAAATGAAAACTGCACCTACTGCAAGGCTAGCCTGGAAAAATCCAGACCCAAATCCGGAGGATATAAGGGTCTGGCATCGAGTAATGAAAATGACCCAACTCGAGGGACGGCACCAAGCATGCATTTGAAAATCTCACTCTACGCAATTGGAGAACACTACGACCTATCAGGAGTGGTTTTTCGCTAAACCCCTATGGTGGAGCTAACTGGTAGATACAACTCTTGCCGTATCAGGTCGGCAAAACAGCAAAAAAGGCCTTTTTAAAAAACAAAAAGCCAAGTCAAACTTGTTCATTGTAGTGGCCAGAGCCATTTTAAACAATTGGTGTTGATCCATAGCGATCTTACAATGTTTACTAATTACTTCGATGTCACAGCGTTGTCGTCATCTGTTTAACACGCTTCTGGCACGCCTTTATCAGATTCAAATTGTGCTCCCGCGAGAACTCTGGATTTCCAGGGTACCGCAAGGCAAAATGTTTGGTCTAAACACACGTGCACCCCCCTGCACTTCTTGATTCTGTGGACCGATCGAGCGAACGAGAGAGAGCGCAATTACCAATGTCCCTAAATAACCTCCACCCTTCACAGGGCCATGAGGTAACACCCATTACATTTGTGTATGTGTTTATGTTTGCAGTAATCTGTATATTATCTTGTCTGCCTGGCATTCGCAGTCACATTTATTTATAAATAATTAGGATTGTGTGGATCTTGTTTGCGAGTGGAGGTCACCAACTCAAGTGCTTTTCATATCTGTCAACTTTCCTTCACCAGATCCGTTTTCATCTGTCATCTCTGTCCCCTGAGAGATGCTTCTAGAATACCTCAGTGCAAAGTGCACTGTAATACAAAGACCTTGGGCTCTTCAACAAAATGGCTGCCTCTTCTTCCTCACTCTATCTGTACATTCCTTTCAAACAGAGTAGTAAACATTACAAGAACCTGTAGTAAAAACTATGACTCTTTTTTATTGAACCATATTGGCAGTATTGACGACCTTGTTAAAAATGGAGCTCTTTAGAACATGGGTTCCAGCTACTTCTAATTAAATTCCAAATGAGGATTTAGGGCTGAAGATGACAAACAGGACTGTTCAGTATGCAGATAAGTGTATTGTGCTTTAATTAATGTTATTCATCATTTATATATTATATATTATAAGATATAGACTGCCATTTAAAAAGTGTTTTAGTGTGTCTGTGCCAAGATTTAATGCTTTTTTGGGTCCTTTTATTTTAATTTAAGCTCTTGGTTTTGCTTATCTAGTCAAGGTGAAACTCCATAAAATATTTAAAAGGCAACTAAATATCAGAAATGGATATTGATTTTACCTAGCACAAGTCTGTTTGGCTGCATACGCTCTCAACTCTGTTGGCCTTTCTCGACATAAAAGGTAACGTGGTTAAAGCACTAAATACAAAAGTAGGAGAAAAGGGAGATAGGTCACTAGTAATGTTGCACCATTAAAGTGAACATTTCAAAAACTGCTGGCCCCTGGGGCCTGGATGAACTGACAAAAGGAAAAGCTTTTGGAATCAGTCTGACTTCAATTATCCAAGTGCAGCTGAGACAACCAATTCTTTTGACCCTAGATCATTCAGAGTAAAAGACATACTGTGATCTCTAAAAAATCAACTTAAAAGGTTAGACCTTTTGATATGGCAGAAGTGACAGTCCCGTTGTAGAAAATGTCATATTCCTGGTGTCTTTCCCATTCTATTTTGTGCAGGACAAGTTTTATTACACTTTTGGCTGCTATTTACTTCTTTATCACCTAAAAGTATTTTATTGCGAATTTGGGTGTTAACTGCCTGATGGCAGCAATAAGTATGGATATGCCTGTTTCAGAGGAAGTTATGTAAATAAATCATTCTTCTTTTCACACCGACACCCTTTTACAACACTAAGCACCCTGGAAAATGAAGACGAGCGCATAGTTGCGGTTCCATCTGTGCATGATTCATCATCTGGACCCAGGCCCAATGATGGTTTTTAAAAGCTGTGCAGATAAAAGCTTTTTGTTTCACCATTATGATACATTTTCAGCTAAATGTTTTCTTTCCAATTAGGCACTGATGACATTATTAGCCAGCATTGCTGAAAAACAGAAGAGCCAAGCAAGTGGCAAGAGTGGCTGTTAGCCGTAACTGTCAGAAATAGAGAGAGCGAGAGAGTGGGCGAGAGAGAAGAAGGCATTGGTGGGTGTAATTGGGCTACACCCCATTTGGTCCTGGGTGGTTACATATGGATGGATGAATTACTTTTTTTTGAATTGTAGAACATACTGATCTCACAAGCGAACATTCTGCACCCCTTTTAAAATGATAAAACCATGTTTTGGTGTTGTCACTTCATAGTTCATTTATCTAATCATTTTGGGACATATTAGCCCTATTTTTTTTCCTGTGATCTAAACATTCTTAGGATTTTATTATTTTGGCAATTCTTTTAGCATGATAGCCTACTTGGAAACACACAAGGAAACACGCCCTTCTATCCATTTTCATAGGGAAAGTGAAAAGTGGACTGTGACCAGATTGGAAAGAAACTGGAAGGATTTCAAACTTAACCGGTGTCTTGCTATTGGCACGAGTAAGTGTGCCAAGTTTGAAGTTTTTTTAATTAGAAATACAAAAGATATTGGTAAGTATATATCGATAAAAGAAGCACAAATAAGATGGGGCTCACCCAACCTGTGGTGAGTCCCATCCAGTTATGGCATCAGGACTGTTGTGAAACTGAAGATAAACACACTGTAACTTCTGGCATTTTTACTAAGTTCGGTAAAGTACTTTTTTGTATTTGAAATATTCACAAAGCTTTGTTATTCTGCTAAAATGAACGTATAGATATTCAAAATGCCATTAATTGAACATTTTTATAAAACTATTTTGTTTTCATGCCCTATTTAAAAGTGAAGATGTGTTTCTTACACCTATTTTTCATAGTCCAGTGTAATACACTATACACTTTCTTATCTGTATACAGATATCTGCAGATGAGACATTTTGTCTCTTCCAAATTTGTTGGCTTCCCTCTATTACCTACCCAGACCTGGAATGAACTATTTAATTTTTTACCTCAACAGAAATCTGCAATTTCACTCATCTATCCCTCGATTATGTCCTTTGATAAACACTCCACTAATATACTTAAAACTGCGTGGGAGCAGGAAATGGGTCTTGCATTTTTGGATGATTTTGGGATGAGTGATCGATAGAACAAGTTCCAATTCATTTGCGTCAAACTTGCACTTATTCAGTTTAAGGTGACCAACAGAGTTCATTACTCTAAATCCAGATTGTCCAGAATGTATTCCACAGTGATGGATGTGTGTGACAGATGCTATTCCTCCCCATGTAACCTTTACCATATGTTTTTTACATGCCCGAAATTGAGGTATTACTGGACCTTTGTATTCCATACCCTTTCAGAAGCACTTAAAATCAGTATAAATCCATGTCCCTTGATAGCGGTGTTCAGAGTCCTAGGGGACTCCCTCTCCCTGAATTATAAAAATGCAGATATCATTGGTTTTACTACACTAATAGCCAGTCGTAGGATTTTGTTGCTGTGGAAGTCCGCTCAGCCACCATCAGCCTCTTAGTAGTTATGTGAAGTCTTGTCATGAGAAAATTAAGTATTCCATGACGGGATCACAAGGAAAATTCATAGAAAAATTGCAGTCTTTTATTTCCTACTTTAATGGCTTGCAGAGGCTCCCCTCTGATCTGAGTCAGACGAAATGAAGCTCCTAGTCCACCAGTGTAACGATTCCCAGTTCCCCTTCCCTGGACACTGCCACTTCCCTATTCCATCCCGCTCAGAACTACAATTCCCATTCATCAGTTCTACTTCCTGTGGACTACAGCTTCCCTAGTCATACCTCCAAAGAACTACAGTTCCCATACCCGGACTCAATTATCATGATTCACCTCACCTGCTCACTCCATTTTTGTATAT
>JACXGM010041218.1:0-10113 GCA_016801145.1 Umbra pygmaea
GTCACAGGGATCGGATTCATGCACCAGATCTTCAAAATCATCTTCATAACTGCCTCCCGCCATAGCCTGCTAATGTATGAATTAATTACTCTGCGTTCTCAACACAACAATAGCCTGTGAGCTTCCTTTCAAGATGGCTGACCTATTTTGAAATTCTGGGAGTGAGTTCCCACCCTCTATGGGCGGGTTTAAAACATGCCGAAGTGGCTCCACCTGCTGGATGTAGTTTACAGTCTCTGAGCAGGCAAGCCTCAGATGACGCAAAATTACGATTTTTGCGTCATCTGAGGCCTCTTTCCCATACAACGAATACAGAGACTTCACATCCCAGGTGGGTATGAGGGATTGATCCCAGTTAATTCTAAAATACTACCAGGTTTCTACTGATATAAAGCTTAATGCTAATCGGTGAAGTATCCCTTTAATTACCAGATCCTGGCGACTCTGATGAAGCTTCAACATAATTACACTAACCTGCATCTTGGTCAGCTTTTCCAATGTAGCTCATCCTACGTGACTAATGTAGTACTGACTTTCACCTATGTTTAACTAAGAACTAAGAATGGGATTTGCCTTCCACCTATCGGAGCATACATGGATGACATGACCACTCTGACCACTACTGCAGCATGCACCAGGCGGCTACTTGGAAAACTGCAGGAGAAGTGTGCCCGGATGAAAATCAAACCGAACAAGTCACGAGGCATTTCAGTAGTCAAGGGACAGCTTTAAAACGTGAAGTTTTGCATCAGTGATGACCCAATACCAAAAGTGTCTGAGCAACCTGTCAAAAGCCTGTGCAGATGGTACATCGCAAGCCTCAGGGACAAAGACCAAGTGCAGCAAGTAAGGCAAGACATCACCAACAGTCTGGAAAACATCAGCAGGACCCTACTGCCAGGGAAGCTCAAGCTCTGTTGCCTGCAATTTGATTTGGACTTCTCCCTCTGGTAATGTGGCCACTAACTATCTATGAGCTCCCAGTAAGAACTGTGGAGAAGATGGAGCGAACCATGACTTCATATGTCTGGAGGCAGCTCTTGAGACCAAGAGGAATACCAACAACTTCATGCTGCTGAGAGCAACTAATTCCATCACGGCCCCAACCTTCATCCGAGAGGTACAGAAAAAGCCCAATCATCCCCCTACAAAACCAGAAGCCGGACAGCTAGCCATGGCCTGGTACTGGAAGATTGCAGTCGATATTGGCCAGCAACTATTTTTTCCACCTGAGATTGTAGTCACCAACCTTAGGCCAGACTTTGTACTCTGTTCCCCTTCACTGAAATCTGTTTACATAACAGAGCTCACAGTCCCGTGGAAGAATTCAACAGAAGAGGCCTATGAGTGCAAGAAATTGCGATAAACAGAACTGGCAGCAGATGCTCAATAACAAGGATGGTTTTGTGCAGAGGTTTTGTGTCTTCTTCCACCATCAGACTGCTGAAAGACCTGGGCATCCATGGAGAAGCTCTCCGACAGACAATAAGATCAGTCTCTGAAGCAGCCGAAAGAAGCAGCGGATACAGATCAAGCGGAAGGATCCTTGCTCGGCTCAAAGATGATCAACATGACCTGCTCACTAATCCACCCCCACCCCATACCCCACTTGAGAACCCAGGTCACAACCCTCCAGGAGGAGGGGAACAAGGTATGCGGTCAGCTCTAGGCTTGACTCAAGGAAGAGGACGCCCCCTGCCTTGCATAGTTTTGTGGGCTGCGCCATCTAAACAACCAGTTAATTCTCATGATTGGGCATGGGACAGAAGCTCATGGTTTGATCACCCTGTAGCTGGCCACCTTTGATGACGGTGTCTATTTTTGAAAGCCCGAAACACCCCTTGATTCAAAGGTACACTTCTGATGTGTCCCGAAATTGTCATCTTTCCCACATCTGAGATACACATCTCATGCCACACTCAACATCAAGACAAACCTCATGTGCATACCATCCATTGGCACAATGGACAGTTTACCATCACATCCTGTGTTTCATAATTTATTTAAAGACATCACGACCACTGTGCCATGTTGGGATAAAAACCAGTCAAGCCTACCATTGTCTTTCCAGATGTTCCGTAACTGCAGGATTTGTGATAGGATGCACTGACGTTGAAATTGCTACTCCAGCCTCAATGGACATTCAAAAACACCTACTCATCATACATAGGCATGCATTCATTCAAGATCCTGCTAGGTGTGGCACCAAACGCCGTCATTACATAGTGCAGCAGATTGTATCCTGGGTCAGTCTCTGACAAGGCCATTGTGGCTAAGAGTAACATCCTCAAAGTCTTCAAGTCGGGTGATCTCGTCCTTGCTGACAAAGGCTTTCTGATTCAAGATCTTGTGCCAGAAGAAGTCAGCTTGAACAATTCCACCATTCTTGCACTATGGCAAGTTTACCAAGAGTGAAGCAAAACTCACTAAAGAAATTGCATGGACAAGAATTCATGTCGAGAGGGCAAATTCCAATTGAAAGAATCTAAAATCCTGCGCTTTGTTCCTCACTCACTCTGGTGAATCTCCAAAATCCCTTGATAAAGGAAGTTGGAGTGAATTTAAATGAGTGACTTCTTTCCTTTGGTGCTGGGCCCACCGGAGAGCCACCATCCTCCACCTGTGAGTTGAGGTAAGTGTCAGGCCGATATTTCTTACATGTTTTACGCAACTCATTCCTGCTCTTATCCTGAGGACTCGTTTGTTCTCCGGTGCTGGGCCCACTGGAGAATCTCGGAGAGCCCGCACAGGAGAGCTTGCCAACAGAGACCAGTCCACTGAGCAAGACCACCACATTGAAACTGTAATTGCTGCCTCACAAACAGAAGAATGGACGCTGGGGTGCAGCGACTCCTGGGTGAAGCGACTCACACACACGCAAAGGAATGGATGCTGGAGTGTAACCTCATCCTACTGCAGAATCCTCCTTCTCCTGACGCAAGCGCCTATAACACCTCTGATTGGTGGAACTCATGAAACTCTTTCTTTTAACATAGCAAAAGTCAGAATGAGTCTTTGGTACTGCTGCGGTACAGTGTTTGCTGAACGATCAGAGGGACTGTTGCGTTTTTTGCAAGGTAGTTTATGACCCATTTGTGCATGAGTTATTTTTCTTGGTCACAGATTGCCTTACAAGCAGCTAGAGGTCGACCGATTATGATTTTTCAAGGCCGATAATGATTATTGGAAAACCAATAAAGCCGATACCAATTAACTGACCGATTATTATTTTTTGTGGGAAAATAATGACATTTCAAAAATACTGAAAAAACAAACGTTTAATATAGGCAAATTCTTAATATAATACACAAAATATTTTCAAATCTCAAATAAACATCAAATTATTTTATTTTTTTCTAACAAAATGCCAAACAAATGGCAAAACACATAGTAGACATAGTAAGATTTGTATTTGATACAACTTCGCCTATTAAATCTGTTTTGTAAAACAAACCCTTGAGTTTTGCCTCAAAAAACATTTAATCTGTGCATTTTGATAGTTGTCCTTTTATTAACCAATCATATTTGGTGGTGCACAACGGGAGTAGAGATATGACAATTTCCAGAAGCACTTAATAAATATATCTGGTTTCAAAATAAATACACAAATATGACAAAGAATATAAGTATAACAAAAGCATTAACTGAGAAACATGGGATTTCGTCTTTAACTACAGAAATATTCTCTTGCGCAAGGAATTGGAATAGCCTAATATTATTCTCTTTTCGCCACCGTCTGACTCAACATCAGAAATAGGCACGTTTGAGAACACTAGCGACATAAATTTGGAAGTTAAAAAAAACTGTCTTCTGTTTATCATTTTGAATAGGCATCATATTTTGAAAAGTTATATGTTGCGCAATGACTGTGCATTGTTAAATAGACATATTAATTAAATCAGCACTCGTTTGGTACCAGTGCCCAATTGTGATGTTGGCTGATCTGATGATTCATTTCAAATCCCCCTAATTCATCATATGCAACGCAATATAGCTAGGTAACCCTTGTGCAGCAGTTTTTGTCAAAACAGGTAGTTTTTTCCTGAAAGCCTTGAGGAAAACAGAACGCATAAAAGTTTTGGCTGATAAAAAAAAGGGTTCTGTCGGAATGAAAGCAGTGAACCTCTACCCACTACAGACTAATATTAACCACGTGAAGCTAACAAGTAATTATATGCAACTGATTTTAATGTATCTCCTTTCATACTAGCTTCAAACTTACAAAGGCTAAGGTTAACTGCTGACGAGTGTAATGTTAACTAGCGTCACATGCTGCAATGTTTCTGTTATTCTAACATTCGTTTTCGGGGCATCAGAGAGCAAAGCAGGCATATCAGTGGCGCCGAAATGAGGCACAGAAATCTGCGTTGCTATTCAGTCCGTTAGATACGGGTAGTTAAGACACAGGTGCCATATTAGCAGCGGGTCTAGTCTGTACTAACCATAGACTGTTGCCAACCCTAGCAACGACGCTAGCAAAGCAAAGCCTGTCCTTCACTAGCCTATGGTGCGGTGGTCTCTTAACTACAACTTCTTTCTCTGCATTGAGTTGACAATCCTCTCAAATATAGACACACAAACGGAACAAATAATAAAAGTCTCAGTACCACTGTCTGTGATTACAAAATTCTAGCTTAATTATTGTGACATGACAGCTATCAATATCCAAAGTAGCCGAACGTCATGTCGCCTATTCATGTTTTTTCTTGAAGTTGGCACTAACATGTCATACGTTTTTTTATTAAATAGGATTTATAAGAATTTTAATCCTTACTGTTTTCTCCTTCCTTAGTCACTGGATGAGGTCTGCTCACTCTGCTAGTAATTCACTCTAGGAGCAGCGTGTTCCACAGCACCAACACCAGGGCCTGGCGACCAGGCTGCCCGCAGATGCGCCTGCTTATTAATTGGCTTTATATTGGCCGATACCGATTATGTAAAAAATGCCAACAAATCGGCCGATTAATCTGCGCACCGATAAATCGGTCGACCTCTACAAGCAACACAGCATTATGATGTGGTGTCAGTAGGCTATACGTTGTGGTTTGACAACTACGCCACTCCATCCAGCATCAGTTTTGTGTGTAAATGTCTTGTGTGTGGAGCGCTTTGGCTTGCACTCTGTGCATACAAAAATGCACTATATAAATAAAATTTACATTACCTTACGTTACACCATAATAGTTGGCATACACAGTAAGAAAGTACTTGTACCTAAATAAAATAAAAGGCTAGTTGTTTTTTATTTATTTGAAGTGTTTTTTATTTCTTAACTGGATCATTGGCTTCCCTGTTACCAGGTACTGACAGAAGGCGTGGCGACAGTGGTGGTTCTAGGATTTTCAAAGTGGTGGGGCTATAGAGGGGCAGTAATTTTTATTAAGGGGCCAACACGAGTATAAGTTAAATAAGTGAGTCACAAAAGAAAATTATATATTAAACATACAATATGTAGTTTTTGGCCGCTAGGGGTCTCTCAATTAGAACAATAGCAAAAGATGTACTTGGATGACGTCGGGAAGTAGCGTGGGATCATGGGTTTTGTTATCATCGTCAATGACAGCCTTCCAATCTAGCGTCTCTGGCAGAAGAAAATGTTCACTGACAAAGTAATGTATTGTTAAAAATATTATAACTTTATTCACGTGATGTTTGGTGGTTCCCTGGAACTTACGGCAAATAGAGCAGTCAAAGATTATTTGACGCCATTGACGGAAGACAAAATGAAACGTCCTGTGTATTCGAATTACATTACAAATGTCTCTGGGTTTGAAAGTTGGCGGAAAAATTTAGGATAGTGTAAGTACACAACTAAGAAATATATATAATATAGGTATAGTGATGTTTGCTTTTTTTTTAAGCAAAATGTCTTTTGTTATTGTTTTGGAAAACTAAATATTGTACCTTTAAAGAAAATATCTTGTTTGCAAATCACTGTTCCCTTCAGGCGAGAAAGCATTTTCCACTGCAAAACACTAAAAAGATTTCTAACTACAAACTAAATTGTAAAATGTGACACAAAATGCGCACCTCCTTATCACTGGATGGATCTCTAAAAGTTACATTAAAGCCCAAGTGGGTGAATCAATATTTTTTCATTAAAGCCCAAGTGCGTTTTTTTTCAGTACATTTCTAACTGCATCGTTATCTAGATGCCTTTTACAAGATGTCACTGAGGATGTTTACCCCTTTATCTGTGTGATCCAGGCCTTGATGTTAATGTGTCATGTTAGACCTACTTCATTTTCCTTTTGAAACATAATTCTAATAGTTGTTTTGGTGAAAGTTACATTTCACCACAAAATGTACTCTAAGCAATTTCCACATAAAATCAGTTCTTGTTTTTTCAAATGTAGAATAATTGCGGTTTACCTGAAATAAAAAACATTTCTGGTTTCAAAAGCCCACTTTAAATCATGTAGTTTTATTAAGAATAATGTGTAGACTTTTTAGAACATGTTTTAGGGGTGACTACATCTCCTGAAGTATATGGCTTGTGCAGAAAACTAGACAGCCAAATACATATCAGAAATGAAACCTACAGTAATTAAACTTGCTAGGTAGCCACGTTTATATCAGCAATGAAGATAAGCATAGCTAGCTTACTGCAGCAGCTCCACTGATACTTTTGAGTAATCTTTACCAGTGCTCGAAGTGGGGTGGTACTCACCGGTACTGGCACCTCTACGTTTTACCCTTAAGCGTACCTGCACCGCAACCACTGACAGAGAAAGCATCAGTGTCAGAGAGATTGATAATGATCCGAACACGACATAAACTACACTACCCAGAGGGCACTACGTGACTTACTTCAGATCTCTTGACGAATCACGCAGTCAGGCAAGCAGTCAGCCCACCCTATCAGAACTTCGCTTCTCCACGGACGCTAGTTAGAAAATGCTGTCGCCTGACCGTAGCATATTTTTCACTGCTGAAAATCTAGAAACTAAAAAGAAATGTCTGTTTTAAGTCGTTATGCTAGCCTGGCTTTAGAAAGGTACTAAAAGAACGCGTGTGCCAGAGCCAGACACGTCAACAGAGGTCCAACCAGAATCATCGGGTACGTTTTGTCAGCTTTAAACTAACGTTAATTAAAACCCTTCACAGTCTCCCGACGTTCTATGTCAAGCGTTAACCGGACATGCTTGGTACTGTCAGAAAGAAGACGATAAGACGAAAAGAATGAGTGGTGGATCATCCCTGTGGGTTAAAGACAGCCGGAGCTTTGACGCCTCAAAGTGGGTCATGTTGTAGACACCTTTTTTACTAAACAAGTTACAGACAGGAAGTAAACAATAGCTGGGATTTCAAAAACGTATAGAAATATTGTAAGAAATTGCTACAGCATTTTGATGTTGACTAGTTTGTATGGCCTACAAACTTTGCACACCGGTCCAGGAGCCCTGGGGGCTTGACAATATGTATTAAAAATCCTTATTTGTCATGGTTTTACATGCTTTTACACAAAAAAAAATATACATATGTTCTTTTTATGGGATAAATATTTAATAAAACATAAAATTCAGTGATGCAGGATGTTGGATTTCATTAATCCATGTTGTAGCCATGGGTCTGCAGAGTCCAAATCCATAAGGCACTTCACTGTAGGTCAAAGTATGACCTTTCCAGAGGCCAAAAGGTCAACTTTGTGGCAGGCGGACCTAAAACCCCTTAGACCTTGAAGGTTGATGTGAGTGGAACTGCTAGCCTTAATGAGGAGTCTGCAGCTACCAACCTTAATGTTGTTATCTTAGTCAATGACAGCGATGTCAACAATAACGTCAGTAACGAAACACATGCATGGCCTGACTGTTTGTCAAGGGATACACATGACTTGTTTAAATAAAGACATTTATGTTGTTATAAATAACAATACGTTGTTGTACCAGCAAAATATCTAAAAGTTTTGTTTTTCACTGTAGAAATCTCAAATGTCATACTGATTTGCCAATGCAGGAGAGTACCGGCACCTTTTTTTTCCCACTTCAAGCACTGATCTTTACAATGTCTTATCACAAATACAGTTTGGCATTGAAAGAGAAGTGCATTTCAAAGAAATACTTACTGTAAATGTTTGGTTTTTTCACCTTTTTTTCTGTGATGTAGTTCGCTGCGTCCTGCACATTGCATGAGCACAGGGAGTGGAGAACGTGGCTAAATAGAGGTGCCTGATGGGTCGTTCAAGAACAAACTGCTCTTTTTAGTGAACAATGGGAACCAAATCACATTTGTGAACCGAGCTGTTAATTTGGCTCAATCCATTGATATTTTTGTATTTTAGGTCAACAAAGATTAATTGCAGATAATTTCCAAAAGTATTAACGAAAGTTTGTATATGCCCACTGCAGAAACAGCACACGGTCGGAGCGCATCATTGCATATACCTGCATTTTAAAAAAATTATGAAAATAATCTTTAAAATGTTCTTAAGATCGAAGTACTGAAAACACAGCTTGAGCATATACTGTGCGTAACATTTATTTTCCTATAATATTCCTACCGGCTGAAACTCCTCCTGTCAACTGCTTGTCCTGCAGAAATCTTTGAACTAAAGACTTCATCTTTCCCTTGCACAATTCTGGGTCTCTGCTCATGACAGAGGGGTCTAAGCATGCTATCTGCCTGACAGTGGGGTATTTCAAAGGGCTCTTTTCTTGCATTTTCTTAACGATTCTGTAGAGGCACATTATGCAGTCCCTTTTAAATTCGAGGACAGTGAGGTCACCTACTCTGTTGATTGATTTGCTCTGAAGAGCCTATCAAAGAGGGATAGTACACATGATGTTAGTTCTATAGTAATACATCAGGCGTGAATGCAGTGTAGTTTAAAGTTTATGTATATATATAAAACTGTAACAATGCATTACCTTAAGGACAGAGTCAGCACCCAATCCAATGTCAGTGTGGCTTGCATTGACCCAGTTCTTCTGGTCATCAGTGTCAAGTTTGGTCAGTTTAAAGGGAGTGATGTCTTGGATTAGCTCCCTTTTGATGAAACGTCTCACCAGACTCTACAAAAGATAAAAACAAATTTGTCAAATTATTTAGCATCCTGTTAACCAGCTTTGTTATTCCATCCTATACACAGTTATTCAATGTGGTATACCCACTTCAAAAGTAATGATAAAACAAAAGAAAGCCATTAAAACAAAGCAGAAATTTGATTATTACCATCATTAACTCTGTCAAATCTCTGCACAGAAATGGCAAGACTGGCTCATCAGTCTGGTATTTCTTCAAGAATGGACAAAATGTTCTGGATAACGCCATGAAAAACTGAAGTATGGCTAAGATCAGGGGATCTTTATTTGCTGCTTCAATGGTATCAAAAGAAGAAGTTCCAGGGTTGGGCAGTTCTTTTCTATGGACTGCTTCCACATATTCCTTCAGTTTTGGCCATTCCTCAATAGCTCTCTCTGCAACAGGCAGATTTCCTACCCATCTGTGTCCACAGAATGGGAGTGGAAAAAAAGATGAGCCAGTAAGTTTTGTGTAATCTTCCCTTCTTGCAGGAACATTGTGAAAACAAAGTGCATTGCTCTCAGAAGTTTCTCAATATTCCAAGTGGAGAAGCCAGTCTTGAATGAATTATGTACCGTGTGCAGTCCACAGCTCCCAACTGAAATTAGCTGCCGACCGCCATGTAGTTCACCATGTTCTTGCTGGAAATCATTGAGGAACTTAAAGTTCACGTTAGGGCCATCCATACTAATGGAAATTAGATGTTTCAGGTCTAGTAGATGCACACATTTCTGAAAACAGAAATAAACTAGAACTGCAAGCAGTTTTGGCGGGGTCCAAGCCTTCCCTGGCGAGTCCCCCCTGGTGCGAGTCCCCCCTGGTGCAAGTCGCCCCGATGACCCGCGGAGCCCACAAAAGCAGAACCTATAATATTGGAACCAAAGTCACTGTTTAGATTAGGTTGCTACTTTATGCTGCTGCCAACAGTTCATGTAGCGCATTTGAATGAACTGATCTTTGATTTAATAAGTGTGCATTTAACAGCTATCGCCATCTGTCTCTTATGAGTAAGGTATCTACTGTTAATTGACTAAAAGCTGTGAAGTTAGTTGCACAAGCGCTATGTAGCTAAGCTACATGCATTGTTATCAT
>JACXGM010041219.1:0-10112 GCA_016801145.1 Umbra pygmaea
CGGGAGGGCGGCGCAGATGTGGGTTCTGACCAGCCGCTCGAAGCACTTCATGATGATGGAGGTCAGTGCTACTGGGCGGTAGTCATTTAGGCAGGTGATGGTAGGTTTCTTTGGAACCGGGACAATGGTGGCCTGCTTGAAGCAGGAGGGAACTACAGACTGGGTTAGGGAGAGGTTGAATATGGTGGTGAATACCTCCATGGGTTCTCAGCTAGCTTCTCAGGAGTGATGTTGGCCACCTCAAACCTTGCAAAGAAGTTGTTGAGCTCATCGGGGAGCGAGGCGGGGGGGTTGGCATAACAGCTATTTCTCCCTTTGTACTCGGTTATCTGCCGCAGTCCACATTACATGCGCCTTGGGTCTGAGCTGTTGTAGTTGGACTCCAATTTGTCCCTATAGCCTCTTTTAGCATCTCTGATGGCCTTCCGTAGGTCATATCTGGCCCTCCTCAGAGCCTCCAGGTCCCCAGAGTTATAGGCAGAGGACCGTGCTACAAGCTTGGCACGGACATTACCGTTAACCCAGGGCTTTTGGTTAGGGAAAGTCTTAACATTGACCCGTGGAACGACATCATCTATGCACTTGGTGATGAATGCTGTGACAGAGTCAGTGTATTCATCAATGTTGTCGCCAGCTACAATACGGAACATTTCCCAGTCTGTGGTTTCGAAGCGGTCTTGGAGAGTACTGATGGCTTGGTCAATCCATTTTTGGACTGCTCGAAAAAATGTTTTTTTCCTGTTTCAGACGTTGCCTTTAGGTTGGGAGGAGAAGAATGGAGATGTGATCTGCCTTTCCAAAGGCAGGGCGGGGGATGGGTTTAAAGCTGTTACGGATCGTTGAATAACGATGGTCAAGAGTCTGGTCATCTCGAGTGTGAAAAGAAATGTGCTGATGGAATTTGGCCAGCATTTTTTTCATGTTTGTCCTGTTAAAGTCTCCAACAACAATAAAAACAGACTCAGGGTGAGCGTCCTCCAGGCCATTTATTATTCCATATATTTCCTCAAGTGCGGCGCTTTATCCGCCTGCGGGGGTATGTAGACTGCTGTGATTATAGCGGACGAAAACTCCCGGGGGAGATAGAAGGGGCGTATGTTTACAGTTAGTAGCTCCAGGTCCGGTGAGCAGTGTGTTGAAATAACTGCAGCATCCGAGCCCCAACGGGAGTTAATCATAATGCAAACCCCTCCGCCTCTTTGTTTACCTGGCTCTGTCCTGCCGGTAGATGGAAAAAACAGCTGGCGTAACAGCCGTGTCCGGGATAGTGGGATCCAGCCAGGTCTCAGTGAACGCTAGCACGCAGCAGTTAGCAAGGTCCCGCTGGAAGTTAATCCAAGCGTGAAGTTCGTCCATTTTATTGTCCAGTGATTGAACATTTGCAAGTAAAATGCTCGGTAACGGTGGATTGCAGTATCTCGTCCGAGATCTGCACACAATTCCGGCACGTTTGCCCCGCTTCTTTCTCCTTCGCCGCCTGCGTATGAGTAAACAAGTCGACGGTAGGAAAGTGGAGTCTCAGCAATCTCTCCGGTAAGTGGAAAAATAGCCTGTATCCAGTGAATTGCGTATGTCCAAAAGGGCTAGTCGATCAGACTGTTTTGAATGGATATTGACTAATTAATTCTACCCTTGCTAAACTAATATCAAATGCATAAATTCTTCTAAATAATCCAATAATTTAATGAAACATGTTTTTGCACCCACAACTGGCATGAATGTTCAATATACCTAAGGAATAACATCTTACTGGCAAAATTGAAACTGGATTCCAAAAGGTAATTCCCTTTACCTTTGCAGGAAAGGTGCTTTGCCTGTAGGGTTAAACCATTATGGTTGATCCATTTGGTTTGAACCTGTGGTAACGCAAGGCAATGTATACTGAGAAATGTACTGGAGGTGTGGCTTAATATACTACTCAAATATTTTATGTTACTACAATGTAATTTGTTTTGAGTGTGTGACATACAATTGAATGCTCAGAAAACATAAGTAATTTTGGTTGTATGATTAAAAAAGTTTAGTTCAGACAAAAACTCACAGTCAAACAAGTGTCATATGACACATTTATTTTGTGTCTAGTGTACTCAATATTTTAATGTTCCCATAGTTTACTAAACTAGAAGTTGAGTGCAATCTGTTTCCACAAAAAAATGTGGTTGACTGAGCGAATTCGGATTTACAGTGTGGCTGAACTTTTAAGCAGTGGTGTAAAAAGTACTTGAATTCCGTACTTAAGTAAAAAAGTACAGATATCGATCCTAAAATTGACTCTAGTAAAAGTAAAAGTCACCCATAAGAAAACGACTTAAGTAAAAGTCTTAAAGTAGCTCATCTTAAATGTACTTAAGGATCAAAAGGATTTATCTGGTGTTAAAATGTACTCAAAAGTATCAAAAGTAAAAGTACAAAATTACAAAGAGAGGAAAAAAGACAGAAATTGTTTTTCTTTCTCTCTCCAAGCTTTATTTATTGTCTCCCTACATCACATTTAACATGAACCAACACTTTGAACTTTAACTTGTTATTTTCAAAGTAGTCAAGCCATAATCTGAACCCAAATGTTTGGGGAAACATTTCATAAACCTTTGTAGGACAGTGGTTCTGAAACATCTTAGGTGCCACTAGCCATGTACTTAAACTATAACTGAGCAAGCACACCGGATTAAACTACTAATTAACACGTCAGTCATTAGTGAATCTGATCTGATAGTTCGGGGCTACAGCTTTACTTTGTAAACACATCTGGGAGGGCATGGCCATTCACAGAACTTTTAAACTGCATGTGCTGAAATGAGAAAAAAAAAGGCACCCAAACACAAACAAAACAATTTGCAACCGTGACACAGACTACTTGAGAATTGTTATTATTTTGATTATTTAGTTGACCTACAACATCATTATATTATGATAGCCTATGTAAAATGATTTAAGTTGTACTTAGTTAAACAATGAAGTCTACAAGTATATTATTTCATTATGTCACAGTTCAAAGGATGAGGCAGGCGCGTCTTCAATGAACATATATTCTATTGCTGACACTAGGAAGAACTTGACAAGGACAAACAAGAAACATTAGGGACTACAATGATACATAACATGTAAAACAACAACACTACCTTAACACAAGACCAGACTCTACACTAAACATAACATAATAAGGAAGTTTACAAAACAGAACAACCACGTACCTTGACAAGGACAAAGAACCACACAGGACTCACATACACTCAGAACTAAATACCATACTAACAAGGGAAGGAGGTGCAGGTGTGGACTAAACAACAGAACTGATTGGTTAATCAAAAGATGTGACGGGATCATGTGACAAAAGGAGCGGGAAACAAAACCAAAACAAAACATTTAGGGGAGAAACCACCTTGTAGTGACACAGAACAGGCACAAAGACTATGGACATTGTGACACATTAATGTTTCATATGATTTTGATTTATTAACATTATTTGTGTGTCATTGAAAGGAGCGAAACATCCCACAATCTAATGTGTAGTATTTCCCAAAAATTTTGGACCAAATTAAATTGCTTATTAGCAATAAGCAAATCAATAAAATAGGGAAATTCTATTATGCCTTACAGTACTATAGTATATCTGATGTAATATCATTCCCAATTTCCCTGAATATGTTGCCTGATAAACTTGTTGTCAACAATAGGGATAATACCAAACATACAGAAACACAATTATCAAAAAGGCTAGCTAGAAAAGATGGTTTTCAACATAGCCCTTCATAATCTAACATCCTAATCATGGAAAACAAATCCAATATTACATTTAATGCTAATACATTATGATGTGAAGGCAAACAATGAATTGTCACTAAACAAAATTATTAGGTCTGTGATATTTAGCTGACTGCTTTTAAGCTAACAAATGCATTGTTTCACTTTGGCCAACCTATTAACTGCAGGCTGCTTGGCAAGTTAGCAAGTAGATACTACCTTCATGGGTGACTCCGGGATGGAAGAAGGGATGGACTACGTATTGGGTTCAGTCGGGCAGAATTTTTTCTCTCGACATGTCACTCTGATTGGCGCAGGCTGTTCCAATGCGCGCTGCACATGTTCAGTTTATGGAATATATTCATACATTGTTCTCGCCGTCCACACAGCTGCGCTTAAAATGAGGATAGGCTACAATGTTGTAAGCTAATTGATAAACTGTAGCATATACCACCACTGAACTACTTGGACGGATCCTTACAGTATCTTTAGGGAAAACATATCACTTATACTTAACCTGTTAGGGATCGCCCCCTAATTGTCAAATTCTCCCTAAAAAAACATACCCAAAGTTAAACTCTTGTTACACTGGACCTGAGGCAAGGACAAACATATGGTTGATATTTTTTTAAAGAAAAGACTTTGCAATTTTTGGATATGTAAAATTCATTTCAAACAAATATACACAGTGAATATGGCACAAGATGAAGTAAAGAACATGCATAATTATTTTCCTTTTTTATTTTTCTACATCCTCTTTGAAAGAACCCTACAAAGCTATATATTAAGATAGGATACTGGATCCAATTCAAATCATGTTGTTAAGGTGCTGGCCACATAAGTCTAAGATTTTAGAGTGATTGACTGAACAGCCAATGACCTATAGCTTTGTTTGTGAAACTATATTTTTAGAAAAAATGCACCGTGATGACGTTTACATCCGGGTCCTGAGACGAACAACACATTTCTTTCCTGAATTATGTCTGTCAGTCTTCAGTTAAAATTGTTTACCTTGCACATTTTTAAGATCTCTGTTTCATAAGGATGACGTATATGCCGAAATTGCTAAACTTTTGGACACTTTTCACATCCGTCTTTTGTTCAGAAGTTAGTTACTTTTCATTTATTTATGAATGCATTTAACAGTCCGGTAAGAAAATGCTATTTTTACCTTCAAGATGGATTTTACCTGGGAAAACTATGCTTTAAGTCATTACTGGGACCCTTTGATAACCAAAAAGAAGGATTTTATAACCGTAAAATATTTTGTACTAAAAGTTAACATAAGTACAGTGTGCTATTCTGTATTTTCTAAGTAAAATGTAATTGTTTTCAAGACGCGTACCTGACATTAAGTAGTCTAACGTTGTGAGTTTTATAGCTACACTAAAACCGAGATATTTGCTAGAATCCCAAGATTCTAAGCTTTAAAATCATATAATACTATAAACAACACTTTATTGTTTGCGACATGTGGAGTTCAAACTCGCAGCCATAACGTTGTGAATTTTACAGGTACACTAAAACCGAGATTTCTACTAGAACCCCAACATTTTAAGCTTTAAGGAGATATAACACTTGTATGTATAACCTAAAAAATGAGGGTGCTAGCCGTGTTTTCCTTTTGCCATTCAATTGAATTTTAGGTACAAAAACGGCTAGTTGAGTAAACAAGCTAACAGCTTTTGGTACTGGCTGTTTACGTCACATTATGATTAATAATTATCTTGTTTTCATAGCTATTTTAAAACCGAGATATTTGCTAGAACCCCAACATTCTATGCTTTAAGGACATATAAGACATGTATATATAACCCAATAAATGACGGTGTTAGCCTTGTTTCTAGTTTTACATTCCATTTAATTTGAGGCACGTGTACAAGGCACGTAGCTCACATTATGAGTGAAGTTATTATTTTTTGTTATAACTACTGTAGAATGGTGACATTTGCTACATTCCTGAGTGTCTAAGCTTTCTGTAGAAATATAACATGTATATATAACCTAGAAATAGGACTTGTGAACTGTGATTGTTTGGACTTGTGAACCAGTTTTTGGGGGTGGTGGGGGGCAGAAATCTACCGGCGGCGGTAGAGTGCTCCCTAAGTAGTTAAATGAGGGGAAAAGGTGTAACCAATCGTGACCACTGAAAGAAAACAAGTTTATAAAAAAGCTTATACTTCCGTATACTTGGGACGACACTACAGCTCTTGGTGGGTGGGGTTTCATATTGATTTGCTCAATATTAAATGCATGGCAAAAGCGATTGGGTAATGACTTATTGGAGATAATAGTAAATCATTTGTTTGGGCATTTTCTCCAATACGACTTATTTTAATTTTGTAGTGAGTAACGACTTTGTTTTGAAAAATGTAAAGAAGTAAAAGTATCAATTGTTGTAATAAAATGTAGTGAAGTAAAAGTACAAAGTTGGCAGACAGATACATACTCAAGTAAAGTACAGATACATGAAAAAAATACTTAAGTACAGTAACGAAGTATTAATACTTAGTTACTTTACACCACTGCTTATAAGTTAGGATGTACTTTTGCTTTTGCAGGAGAGAGGGAATTAGTGCAACAAGGGAGTCAATGTTTACCACCAATCCAGTTATTGTTGTATGTCTGTTGGGAAAATATCAGATAATACTCAACAGACACCCAGAATATGGTAAGTCATGATTTTGCTGCTATTGTACGTTGTATTCCCTGGAATTTGTTACTAAACCAACTCCGAAGTCTGCACTCGTTCTGTTTTTTTCTATAATATTTTCCAATTACTTCCTACCTTTGTGTGAGGTGAAGCGGTTCATCGCTTAGTTTAGTTATGCCCTCATTTGCTGGAAGAACTCAATGGTTTACACAGCATTGGCAGCATTAATTGCTGCTTTTTTGCCCAGTCCTCTTGGATTGCCTGAGTTGAAGACATCAAAAAGGCTGTCTATAGCCTGTGTATGGTAGATCAGGCATTCATTTGATCAGTATTTCTCTGTATTCATTTAGCTGTTGTTCACCATTAGACCAAGATGTCAAAAAAAGCTGTCATAACTGCTCAAGAGCATTACCTCGATGAATGTTGTTGTTGGCATGAAACCCTGAAACTTGCTCTCAGCACAGATGTTAAGCATGTTTAGGGCTTGAGCCACTGATCGGCTCAATGTATTTGCTGCGAGAGACCTTAAAGCAAGAGAGTAAGAGACCTATGGATTTTTTTATTGTAATTGCATATATTTAAAAGTTATATTATACTGAAAAACCCTATCTTATCCCTTTCTTAATTGTATAGTTTTTGTTGATGTTGTTGTTGTCTCCATTGTACATTTGTTTAATAAAAGTATTTATTTTTGAAAATGTCATGTTATTTCCATTACTTTGTATTTGTGTAATTAGCATTAGACCTCTGTATAGTTCCGGGATTGGGCATGCACAGCTTCTCCCTTACGTACTCATTAGCTTTTGAGCTGTAGAGGTGCAGAGTCAGTGGAAACTCTTGCTCATCTGTATAGCCCTGTGGGGCTTTTTTGAACAGGTCCAGTGGAAGATCTGGTATAGAAATGTCAGCAGATAAAAACAGAATATTAATGTAACAGAAGTTCATTGAAGGTAAATTAATGGTAAAGATATTTCTCCATCAGCAGCACATTGTAGCAGAGTATGATTCCAGTTGATTGTTTAATTCCAGGGATATGAGGTTCTTAGCATGAAGATCTTGAGTGATGCTTTTCAAAGAGGCTCTGAGCCTTTTCTCTCTCCTTGTAGTGTTAAGCAGGTCTTTTCCTAAGGTGTCACGTTTGGCCTCTGTCTCAAACCACTTCCAATTTTAGAGACTCAACATAAACTGCTGTCACCTTCTCCTTACTCCTTGCAACACACCACGCATAATCATGATCTTGCTGTAGAAGAAATTTTGATATAAATATTTTGGTTAATCTGCCTGTGTGTGTGTGTATCTGTGGTATTGTTTCATATCTTGAATCTCACATGAATATAACTTAAATACTTACAAGGTGTTCATCTAAGGCAGTTAGAACTTCACTCTGATTTTAAAGGACAAAATGTTATGTATGACGTTCCTAGTTCATGATGACTTTGTAGTATTATGCTTGATTTATAATACTTTTTTACAAATAGCAAATTAAACATGTATAGTAAAATTTAATCAAATTAAAGTATTTGTATGGAAATAATTGTTATTCCTATTGTAACGGTGCCGAGTCACAGCCCCTCTGCCTCACGGAATACTAATCCACTCTGTGAGTCTTACCACCAGACATGAACGCATCCCTCCACCAGACATGAACGCATCCCTCCACCAGACATGAACGCATCCCTCCACCAGACATGAACGCATCCCTCCACGTCATTCGCAATCACCGGAATTCTAGACACCTGTGTCTGTCCCTAGGGGGTTGTGTTTTATTTTCTAGGGTCGTGGGGTGTGTTGGGTGGAGTTGACTTGGGTGGGCCGTGTCCGGCCTCGCTTTCCGGTACTGTTGGTGGCGGTGTATGCACCTTCAGTTGGTTGCGATCCGCCATTAACCCCATGGAAGAAGAAGCTTCTTTGTGAGGTATTGTCTTTCTTTAAGCTACTGAGCATATTATCCTGTATTCTGAATCCTGTGTATTGTCCTGTGTTTGTTTTTCCACTCTCGAGACTTGCCTACCGTTTTTGTACTTTTGCCTGAAACTGCCCATTGCTGCCTGTGACCTGATTAAGCCTTTTGGATCCTGACTAACTAGTTCTCCCTGTGCCTACCTGGTTTGACCTCTGCCTCCTGACCACACCAAGCCCTGCACTATTGTACAGCTGCCTGAGTATTCTTGTTGCCGACCCTGCTTCCTGACCTATCCTATAGCCTTGTGTTATTTCACTTTTGCCTTTGGATCCATCTGCACTTGTTATTGAAATAATCTTCATTAAACCATTATTTTTCCTACATCCGGAGTCTGATCATTACACAGTGAGTCATTGCAGATATAAAGAGCATTTGTCACAAATATGGGTGTGGAGAGAGGGAGATCCAGGCAAGTAGAAGATGTTTGGTTGTAATGATGGTTTAATTAAACAGTCCGAAAGCATACAGGTATACGTACAGCAGGTTGCAGGGTGCGACTGAAGCGAGAACACAACTGATTTACATATATGGCTTACGTGCTCTTAACAGTGACAAGGTACACTGATTGCTTAACATATAAGTAAACTAACTTCCAAACTTCTAGGGACTCACTTTTCACAACTTACTTACAAAAAGGTGCAGCTTCCGGACAGCCTTTCCAACATTTGACAGAATACCCATGAAAATAGAACAATGATTGACACCTCTCTCTAGTTAGCTCTTAAATACAAGAAGCTTAACTAACTAATAGAACACGGCTGAACGCAAGCATTAATCAACAGATCTACACGATATACCAGCCTAACCTAACCTGAACCCTATCCTAGCTAAGCTAAACCAGAGAGAGGTGTCACATGCCTTAAATTGACATTTACACATACCTTAATAGAAAACTAAACCAACACGCAATGCATTGAAGAATAATAAAACACAATAACAACAGGGTAAGAAAGCGCAGGAGTGTACTCTACCATCCTCCAAAGACAGTTGGGACAGCACATCACTACAATAATCCAGCAGGGACTGGTTATTAGAGCTCCCCCTATAAAGTGATGGTAGCAATCAGCCCCAGGTGTAGGTCTGGACTAGGTGCTAGGGATCAGTGTGGTGATTATGTGCTCAGGACCCAGGAGATGCGTTCATGACACAAAGGACGAGACAACAAATGGACAGACAAGGAAAAAACAGGAACATAACGGGCTCAGGAGGGCGGGTTCTTGACACTTTTGTTTTTTGCATTTAAGAATGTAGCTTCTTGTCATGTTGTTGGTTCATGGAAACAAGGGGATATTATATAATCAAATATCACACCCTTAAATTAATTAATAACTATTTTTTGACCTCTTGTTTTGACTTTAGTATGGAAGAATGTTTTGGCAGCATTTAACATTTTAGTTAAGTCCAATAAAGCCTACCAGGCCTAACCTTGAACTGTGGCCACCAGGTAGTGGTGGTAATGTAGGTAATGTCAGTGTTAACCAGTGTCAATATTGTAAACTTACAATATGTAGGTTTTGGCCACTAGGGGTCTCTCAATCAAAAAAATAACACTTATCCTGTCACGTTCCAGGCTTAGAGAGACAGACGCGAAGGTTCAATAATCCAAAATACTTTATTCAACAAAAGAATACTGCCGCGTGGGGCTTTACAAATAAATATATCTGGCACGAACAGGAACGCGTACAGGGAAACATTGATCGACAAGAGACACCACAAAACAAACAACCTAAATACACTTACTAACGAGACACAACT
>JACXGM010041220.1:0-10283 GCA_016801145.1 Umbra pygmaea
AATTAACCATATACTGGATCATTGAAGTAATATGCACCAGCGCAAATCCAAAAAAGTTAAAGACAATGAACTAATCACATACGACGTCTGAGAAAGTTTTACATTTAAGGCAATAAATGAAGTGTAGCAGTCAGTGTGTTCACTTCCATTCCGCAGCCTGGAGTTTATATTATTCAAACATTTGTTCATTTGAGGCAGTGCGCATAAGCAAAATGTAACAGCCTATCGTATATAATCATTTAATTATAACAAAGACGTTCAGTGGCCATTGGCCAAGCAGTAATATGGATACATGTGTAGTAAACCCATTATTTTAAATATCCAGCATCATGCGTAAGAATATCAATTAACATAAAGCAAAACATATTTAGTTTGTACATATTCCTATAATAGGATCAACAGATCCATATGTAAGCTATGATAAAGGTGCATTTGTAAAATTAGTAACATTTGGTCGGACTCGTTGGTACAATTCTGTGAGTCTTCCGTCTCTCAGTCTACAGTGATGAGCAAGCATGTGCAATGCCAAGAACGAAATTGTACTGAATAATAGAGTATTCTGCCTGCGCCAAAATAAACGATATGAACGATCCAGCTACTAGTACCCCAAGCAGAATCCTGGATCATAGATGTAATTCGCCTGCGTGAAAAAAAACGAAATGAATGACTCATGTACTAGTACCGAGCAATGTGCTAGTACCGAGCAGTATACTGAATCATAGAAGTAATGCGCCTGTGTCAAAAAGAACGATATGAACAATTCAGGTACTAGTACTGAGCAGTATACTAGATCATAGAAGTAATGCACCTGTGCCAAAAAGAACGAAATGAACGACTCATGTACCAGTACCGAGCAATGTACGAGTACCGAGCAGTAATCTGAATGATAGAAGTAATGCGCCTGTGTCAAAAAGAACGATTAACGATCGAGGTACTAGTACCAAGCAGTATACTGGATCATAGAAGTAATGCGCCTGCCCAAGAAAGAATGAAATCAACGATCCAATATGAATCGTACGTACCGGTATTTCAAAAGATTAGTTTAAAAAAAACGAATCGTTCATGAATCTCCCATCACTGGAATGTACTGAGGTGTTTGTAGTGCCTATGGTGTCGAAAACATGACCGGCACAATGATTTTTCAGCTGTTTCGAGATCTGGAGTGTACTTTTGAGAGGCAACGAATGCATGTTACAGACAAAATAATAATGTACATTTTTGTATTATTCCTGTGTTCAGTAAAAAACAAATAAATAAAAAATAAATTTAAAGATATCAATGTAAAATTTGGGCTGACTGGATGAATGAATGGAAAGTTACAAAGTGCAGCTTTAAGAAGAAGAGGGGGAAAAAAATCTGAAAAGATTCCTCGGATGTCAGCCTTTTGTTATTGCTGTGTGACCTGTCGGTCCTAAAACCGCGTGGCGTTCTGACACATCAGTGCTCTGGGACCATTTCTGTGACATGGTCATCCAGTCAGTCTTTAGCGTACTCATCCCTTAACATGTCGGCACGCGATGCTCGACCATTTTCTTTACCACACACATATACTGTAACTGGACATTCATGTAGTTTTATAATGCGTTTCCGTTTTGCTTTCTGGTGTTATGAGGAGTATTTACATTCTAAACTTGCAGGAGGGTGTTAGCTGCCCTCCCGGGAGCTTCTCTGTGACCTTTTCTCTGTAGACTGAAACATGTCACATAAGGACAAACAACACTGGCTCTTTGTGGTGTGTAAATGCCTCTATTAACACATCATCCATTCTGACACTGTACACACACTTCCACCCTGTGTAGCATTCAGTCCGCCACGGGCTGTTGTCAAGCAAATCACCATACCCACACACAAACACGGCTCGTACAAATTAACCCTAGCACCAGTGTTTGTTGGGCTTGTACAGTACAGTTTGTGTTTATGAAATTAATGCATGAGCGGCTTTGTACGCCTCAATACACGCTCTGGGTGACTTGAACCTAAATGCACCGCTATATCACTCCATTATTTGTCCATTAAGAGGCTAAGCGTTCAGAGCATGGGGGACCGGAATATTCTGTCTCTACGGTTTACTCTAACAAATGAGGTTAGAAATTGCCGGGGACCTCATATGATACGATATTTTCACAACAGTTCTAAGACATTTTTTATATAATTTAATGGTTTGCCATTCCATACAGTACTTTTATTACACTTCGATTTTCCCAAGACATAGCTACTGTAGGTCAGAACGTCAGCTGCAGAGCAGTGAGCCTGGAGAAACCAAGTTGTGATGAAAAATAAAAACAAATTGTCTCCCTGTTTAAAAGAAGATCAGCACTTGGAAAGAATTTATAATAATACTTGCGTTTTGGTGCATTTACATTCAACCAGCACACAAATAATATGGAGAGATAGTCAAAATAATGAATAAAGTCTTTTTACCAGCAGTGTTGGCAGATGGACTGGTAATACCAGCACAGAGTCAATGTTGTTTAGCAGACTTAGTGACTAAACAGTGTTTTTAATAGGCAGCGTTGAAACAGGCCTAGCTGTTATCAACACAGATTTACTGTTATCTTCTTTCTGAGAGTACATCTACTACCTGGCACCAGTCAGGCTTTTGGCTATCACAAAGATTGAAGACTATATAAGACCAACGCACCTGAAGGCAAGACCACTAAGGGTTTGTGTGTGTGATCCACTTGTGTTTAGGAAAATATTTGCAAGGTTGAACGAGATAGTATGTATTCCCAGACCGGGAGGACATGTCCTATTTCTCCCTCCACTCCAGTCATGCAGAAACACAGCATGTTTCCGCTATCAGCGAGCGTGTGTTACAGGACAGGACACATTCACACCTACACGCACTGTGGTGGATTACTGCATCACAGTTAGATATCGTGTACACACACAATGACTTACCGATGGGCAGACCTTTCCTCACAAGAATAATTTGTCATGCTCACTCATTCAGTTACAATGAAAGTATTCTAGACACGGACGGTTCCAGTTGTGTCAATTTTTCAGTCTCATAGATAGATTTGCATTACGTTTTGGGTTGCGTCAGTCATAGACCCTGACAAATCACCCGAAACAGTCGCACAGCCTTGATTTCATTTTCTCACTTCATGAATATGTCTTTTATTTATTCATGTTTTGGTCTCATTGTGAAACGTTAGACGGGGCAGCCGATTCCAACTTCTCTATACCCTGCAATTTTACCGGCTGACTCAATCACAGTGCTATCACTCAGTCACTCTCTGGTGTGCTTAGCCCATTTTAGATAAGTATAATCCCCTGAAGGGTATTTAGAAGAAGGGCCTGAAAAACCCATAGCCAACATCTAAACAAGATGAACCCCCTCGTACTCTCTGCATTTGGAAGCGAGGTTGAAAATGGCTGCTACATCTTTCATATTGACCTTGTCCTTTTATTATCTAACTTTTGTGACTTTGTCCCTGGTTTAGTAAGGGACGTTGTTTTGTTTGTAGCTCCACTGTAGAGAAAGCAGGTAGGTCACTGGTTATATACAGTGCCTTGCGAAAGTATTCGGCCCCCTTGAACTTTTCGACCTTTTGCCGCATTTCAGGCTTCAAACATAAAGATATGAAACTAATTTTTTGTGAAGAATCAACAACAAGTGGGACACAATCATGAAGTGGAATGAAATTTATTGGATATTTCAGACTTTTTTAACAAAAAAAAACTGAAAAATTGGGCGTGCAAAATTATTCAGCCCCCATAAGTTAATACTTTGTAGCGCCACCTTTTGCTGTAATTACAGCTGTAAGTTGCTTGGGGTATGTCTCTATCAGTTTTCCACATCGAGAGACTGACATTTTTGCCCATTCCTCGATTGGATTCAGGTCTGGACTTTGACTTGGCCATTCTAACACCTGGATATGTTTATTTCTGACCCATTCCATTGTAGATTTTGTTTTATTTTTTGGATCATTGTCTTGTTGGAAGACAAATCTCCGTCCCAGTCTCAGGTCTTTTGCAGACTCCATCAGGTTTTTTTTCAGAATGGTCCTGTATTTGGCTCCATCCATCTTCCCATCAATTTTAGCCATCTTCCCTGTCCCTGCTGAAGAGAAGCAGGCCTAAACCATGATGCTGCCACCACCATGTTTGACAGTGGGGATGGTGTGTTTAGGGTGATGAGCTGTGTTGCTTTCACGCCAAACATATCGTTTTGCATTGTTGCCAAAAAGTTCGATTTTGGTTTCATCTGACCAGAGCACCTTCTTCCACATGTTTGGTGTGTCTCCCAGGTGGCTTGTGGCAAACTGTAAACGGCACGTTTTATGGATATCTTTCAGAAATGGCTTTCTTCTTGCCACTCTTCCATAAAGGCCAGATTTGTGCAGTACACGACTGATTGTTGTCCTATAGACAGACTCGACCACCTCAGCTGTAGATCTCTGCAGTTCATCCAGAGTGATCATGGGTCTCTTGGCTGCATCTCTGATCAGTCTTCTCCTTGTATGAGCTGAAAGTTTAGAGGGACGGCCGGGTCTTGGGAGATTTGCAGTGGTCTGATACTCCTTCCATTTCAATATTATCGCTTGCACAGTGCTCCTTGGGATGTTTAAAGCTTGGGAAATCTTTCTGTATCCAAATCCGTCTTTAAACTTCTCCACAACAGTATCTCGGACCTGCCTGGTGTGTTCTTTGTTCTTCATGGTGCTCTCTGTGCTTTCAACGGACCTCTGAGACTATCACAGAGCAGGTGCATTTATACGGAGACTTGATTACACACAGGTGGATTCTATTTATCATCATTAGCCATTTAGGAGAGAGTTTGCTGCACTGAAAGTAAAGGGGATGAATAATTTTGCTCGCCCAATTTGTCAGTTTTTTATTTGTTAAAAAAGTTTGAAGTATCCAATACATTTTGTTCCACTTCATGATTGTGTCCCACTAGTTGTTCCTTCTTCACACAAAAATACAGTTTTATATCTTTATGTTTGAAGCCTGAAATGTGGCAAAAGGTTGAAATGTTCAAGGAAGCCGAATACTTTCGCAAGGCACTGTACTCCATTCAGCCATAACAATATGATTACTGTTGAAGTGAACAGCACTGATAATCTCATTATTATGGCACCTGTCAGTGGGTGGGCTATATTAGGCAGCAAGTGAACATTTTGTCCTCAAAGTTGATGTGTTAGAAGCAGGAATAATGGGCAAGTGTACAAATTAGAGTGACTTTGACAAGGGCCAAATTGTGAAGGCTAGACGACTGTCAGAGCATTTCCAAAACTGCAGCTCTTTTAGGGTATTTCCTGTAGCCATAGTATTAACTATGTATCATACCCTAGTGGTGCCTTGTTGCTATTATAAACAGGTACTGAATGTAATTTGAAGAGTTCAATTATAGTATATTATTTGTCATACACATGGTATTCAGCCTTATACACCATGGGTTTTATTTAGAACCGTTAAAAATATACAGCTTTTCATAAAATGCATAGTTTTATCGTGAATGCTGATTGGCATGGTATATGAGACCGTATGCCGCAGGTATGACATCACATTACTTTTGGGTGCTCTATGTGCATTGAAAACTGTTTTATAAAAGCTTTAAGGCATCTCAGGGTTAGTGATTTATTGCCACTACGCAATGAGTCTTGAAGAAGTTAGTTTACCTTTATTAGCTTTGTTGCAGACTATCTAAACCCTTTCTTGGAAAAGGTAGGCCTATTCCCTGATGGCATTGGCCTCTTAACAGCTCTTAGCTATGGTGTATTTGCCTCATTGCTTAAATACACCATGGCTTTTAGCCAATCAGAATTCAGGGCTCAAAATCATTCAGTTTATAATGTCAAGGAGAGCACTAATGTTTCAGCCGGCTCGTTCAAACGGCGTCTGTTTCAAAAGTGTTTTGCCCTCCGTCTCCCAGGACCTTGTCAGGGTGCGCCCAGATTCTCCACCTACATTCCTGGCACGTCACACTGTCCTTCAGGCTCAACTGACCTCTCAATTCATCACGCTCAAACCTTTTCTTTTTTTAAAGGAGCTGGGAGAAAGGAAAATGATGAACCTCAACTGCTACTTCCTCCTCGTCCTCCCTTCTCCAAATTGCTTCCCCCCCTCCACCAAGCCTCTCAATCTCTCGTTTTCTCCACTCGCTCCAGCTTTTTTGAGTTATAAGCCAAGGCCCGGCTCATTCTTCTTTCTCTGCTCCGACGAAAACTATCCTACTAGTTATCTTTTCCTAGACCCGAAGCCCATATTTGTCGGCTGCACTTTTATCTCAGAGGAAAGAAGTTGTCCTAGTTTGTGTAGTTTTTCTATTCTATCTTTACTGGAGATTTTTTTTGTTGTATAATTTGTAGCAAGATGCTTGCATCTTCATCACTTCCTCCTCCATGGATCTCCCTCCCACCGAAGGGTCCGGGAGAATGCTTATTAGAGCCTGGGCATTGTTAGCGAGGCAGCAGGGTTATAATTTGTAGCTATTTTTGAAAAGAGAAAGTGGCGCTCGTCTTCTTCTAAAGCCTGAGTGTGGGTGGTAGAGACGCTGTGCGCCGTGTGTTTACAGAGCCACGGCCGAGCGTTCCTAACTCAATGAGCAGCCCCGCATCTCTGCAAAGTGCGTCACACACACACATTTCCTGTGAATGAAAGGTCAGTATCTATTGAGATGCTGAAGCTGGATAATAAGAAAAAGACCAGCAGCCCATCAGCAGCCTTCCGTGGCATTTACCTACACTTTGCAGAGTTACTGGCTTCATAAATTGTTCTGGAAACTAAGGGGAACCCCCCCCCCTACACAAACACACACACACACACAATCCCACCCCGATGGAGTGCAAAAGTTTGTTGCTTCCTGCCTTCTATCTATCGTTGGCAGATGGCTGAATTGAATGGCCTGATCTTTCTGATCCCGTTAGCAGAGGCATGGGTCCCTAGAGACCAGCAGAAGTTAGCCCTCGGTTCCTGTTTACTCCCCATTCCATTAGTCTACAACGGCACAGTGCGCTTAATAGCTGAAGGGGGGTATGACTTGAATGAGTTGACCTGAATGTTGCCACGGCCAGATGGGGTGGACCTGTAGGTCCCTATTTGGACTCCCAGCCAAACCCACAGACCCTGGGAGGTCAAAGCTGACATCGCCTGCCTTTTTTCTAGCCTTCCTCGTCCTCCAACAAGCTTATCCAGACACCTGCAGCCAAAACAGTGGCTGCACCGCTGCATTTTGAGTTGTTCTGCCTCGTCTGGGCTGTGAAGTGGCAATTTCTGATAATTATAGAGGTTTATCCATTCCTTTGCAAATGTTGACGCCGGTGCCAGCCAAGTTTCACCTGGCTTATGACTAGCGTTTCCTCATTTGTGTTACCATGTTGTCAGCTCATATTCATTAGCCTTGATTTCAGGTGAGGTATTGAGGGGGTTACCCAAACACAACAAGGGCAGGATTAAGGGATACTACTGTACTAATGTTTATACATTAATAATATTGTGCTAATTTTCATTTCATACTCAATCCGTGTTAATAATTGGTATTATTTGATCTGTGCTACTGGAGTTTAAGAACTAGAATTTATGTTCATCCCTAATATGCATCTTTCATCACAGCTAAATCCAGACACCTATGAATAAATCACAGCTAAATCCTATAACAACATTATAAAAATGCTTACAGACATAACTAGCCGGGCATTGGTTTCCTGTTAGACTAAGTGGCGCATAAGTCATGGTCTGAGCACTGTTCACACATGGCAGAATGCGTATGAATCTGCCATGGGTTAAAGGTCAGCACTTTGGTACTCTGAATGCACGTGGGTTAGCCTCTCTGGGCCGTCGTTCAGTGTAACCGATAAGGCCAAAGGGTTAATTCATCCATCCACAAAGGCCACAACACCTCCTGCTAGCGGATTTATACGCTCCACTCTGCTAGGTCAGGAGCTTCTGTCCCTGCAAAGGCTGGTCCCGGTCAAGAGAAACTACCACAGGTTGCAATGACGAGTCAGATGAGTGACAACGTCTGTCCTCAGATCAGGCCATGCCTCCGTAACAGTGGGGTATTGAAAGAAATTGCCGTGGCTGTCCCATCGCAGAACACATTTTCGGTTGTAGGGTTCTGAAGCTGTTAACCTTCCATTCGATCATTAAACTGTAGGAGCCCCTTGATATTCTGTCGCCTAATATAGCCTTCATCTGACGTCTAAACAAGGCTCCAGCCCTTTCCAGTGGGGAGAATTACCCAAGTGACCTTTTTGTCAATTATGTAATTCCATTTATCTCTGTGGTAATTCAGAGAGAGACCCAATTGGCTAGATAAATGCCACTGTGACTGTCTGCTCAAAGCCTTCTGTCAGTGTTTTGGTTATCTATTGACAAACTTCATTTAGGCAGTTAGATATCAAATGTTTGTCTTTTCACTGCCTGTCCAAAGTCGCACACACACAGTTTTCTTTGACAAGTGTAAATGCCTAGCGGTGTTAATCGTAAATCCAGTGTGGCTTCAGCTAGGAAATAAAAAGTCCCATTTAGATTTGGGTGGGGGATAAAGAACAAATCAAGCTCAGTATTAGTTTTGTCACAGTGATGTTTGCTGTTATTATCAGTCATTTGCGGCCCACCTTGTTGACCCTGGTGGTGTGTGTGTGTGTGCCCTTGTTTATGTATGGTTGTGGGGCCCGTACATTTTGGCGATGAACCTGACTAAAAGTTGTAAATGAACCTGACTAAAAGTTGTAAATGAACCTGACTAAAAGTTGTAAATTTAGAACTTAGGGAATAATTGTGCCTTCTGGGGATGGCCCCAAAAAAGGATTTGCAATTTATGGCTCAGAGGTTAGGGTTAGGGAAAAACAAACAATTGAGAATACTGTTAGAATTGGGGTTGATAGTAGGTTTAGGCATTAGAAATTAGGGTTAGGCATTATTCTAAGGTTAAGTTTAGGCACTAATGTTAGGTTACGGAGGCTTGTTCCCACAAGCACACCAGGGCAGCTGATGCCATTGTATAAATGATTACATTATTGTCCCGCTTCTCACAATGACACTGTGCACCAAGGTTCCATCACAGTCAGAAGCTCGCAAGTCATCTGTTCGGTTGGAATGTGTTCGGCTCTTGTGTCTTTCCCTCTTGTGAGTGGCCATTGAAAGCCACCCACTCCCCCTCACCGACGAGACAATCACACTGACACGGCGGTTATTTAGCCATGCACCACTGCCCTGGAACTATTTGCTCCTTCACGTTCAGAGGGGCCCTCTACGTTAAACATTTATTCAGGGAGGCCATTCTGCTATAGCTTGACCCGTTTTTATTTCCCTCACATCTGGTCAACTTTGTAAAGAAGTTCAGCGTCTAAATCCATCTAATCTGACTTATATAGTGGGTTAAGCCTCATCTTTCTCAGTGTACCCTTTATGTCCTGAGAACACTTGAAGAACAATGAATTCTGTAAATCATTCCTGAAGTGAAATTAAAACCAGCTTTTGATTCTCCACTTTTTTTGTTCACAACTAATAAGCTTTTTGTTTTTCTCCTGTTGACTCACAATGTTCAAACACAAATATAGAAATGCTTTGTAATGCTATTGTTTGCGTAGGTAGTTTGATATGGGAGATCGAGATGAGACACTTCTAGAGAGAAAGGGAGTCAAGCATTTTCATTTGACCTCCAGACCACCATTCTGTAACACAATACTAATTTTACTAGATTCTCCGTCATGGTTGCCAATGTGTACACATAACAAAACAAGGAGCCATTCATCATATATTAACAGTAGCTGCCTTCCTCTCTCTCTCTCTTTGACTCTCACGGAGCTCTATCGCTTAAACACCAGAAAGAAAAAAAAGCAAGATTTTGCATTGAAATGAGTTTGCTGCACATGACAGTTTATTTTTTGTGGAAGTCCAATGGATGTTTTTTTTGGGGGGTGGAGTTTTGATAAGCAGCTCGAGATTACAGCCCAGTGTAGCGTGACGGGGGGCTTTACAGAGCGGCAGAAGAGGAGCGTCGGATAGGTCACAACCCCTTCAAAGACTGCTGTGTGAACTCTCTGGCGTGCCACACATTCCGATGCGCTACGTAAAGGTTGCGACGGGCCGAGCGGTATGGGGTTGTTCTCGAGAGACCCCAGAATCCCCCCCCAAAACACAGACACTGTCCACACTCCCTCCCGCCTGCCTTTGCGCGCTGCTTGGTGTTGCTGTGGCAACAAACGAGAGGAGACATTCCCATTGCCGGGTGAAAACGCATACAGTGAGATCCGGAACAATCGTAATTCTGCTGCGCCTGCCCAGGTCCAGTCCGCTCCAACACCTTAACGGCAGGTGAGACCGCTGTC